>JAXIVD010007340.1:0-20446 GCA_036785275.1 Cancer borealis
AGTATGTCTTTGCCCGCGTCACCCAGTACACAGAAAGCGACTTAATATTAATGGAATTTGCTGTTGAGGTCGAGCTGGAGGTAGGAAGGTCGATGAGTTTCTGACTGTGGTGGTGGTGGTGGTGGTGGTGGTGGTGGTGGTGGTGGTGTCGGTATTTCTACGAACGACCTGAATATACATCTTAACTGTACCAGCATGACTAAGGACACGCACACACACACACACACACACACACACACACACACACACACACACACACACACACACACACACACACACACACACACGCACACTCGTTAAGAAGCATCTCAAGGGATCAGTGACACTTTTATGCGTTTTTCTCGTGTTTGCTTGGAGTGTTTCGTGCGTGTAGGCTAATGCAAAGAAGAAGAAGGAAAAAAACACATACGAGGGAAAAGAAAATAACTCACCTCTGCAGTAGTATCAGAAATATAACTGAATAGATAACAATCACAATACACTGCATGGCTTTACGAAGAAGACGGGAAAGGAAGATAAGAAGAAGAATAAAAGAAGAACTAAGTAAGGAAGTAAAAGAGAAAAGAAAAGGAGCAACGTACTGTACCTTCCGAAAAAAGAAAAGAAAGGAGGGATGGGAGAGGAGAGGAAAGAAGACAGAAAGGGACAAGGGAGAAGGGAAGGGAAGGGAAGGAGAAGACGCCAGCAAGCAAAGGGATAGATACCACCGTGGCCCGACAGGACGCAGACAGAACCATTAGCTTCCACTTATTAGTTTATCTCGCGAGCACCATGCGTCAGGCGGAACTGTGGCGACGGCGTGCTGGAATCCATGGCTTACCCGCGCGCCTCTCCGTTTCTCCCTCTCTCCCTCTCTCTCTCTCTCTCTCTCTCTCTCTCTCTCTCTCTCTCTCCTCCCTCTCTCTCTCCCTCTCTCTCTCTCTCTCTCTCTCTCTCTCTCTCTCTCTCTCTCTCTCTCCCTCTCTCTCTCTCTCTCTCTCTCTCTCTCTCTCTCTCTCTCTCTCTCTCTCTCTCTCTCTCTCTCTCTCTCTCTCTCTCTCTCTCTCTCTCTCTCTCTCTCTTTAACCGGAGTATGCGTTAAAGCACCGCCGTAACCTTCTCGTGGTTAATCATATTGCACGAAGCGGACGTGGCAGCAGCGGCAGCCCATCTTTAAGCCTCGCTGCACACCCCTTCCGCTGCCACCCACCCCAAGCCTGACCAAGAAGAATGGTCGGTTCGTCTTTAAGGGAAAAATATGTGACTAAACACTAGCTAAAGGTGATCCTTCTCTCAGCTACAGGAGGAGGAGGAGGGAGGAGGAGGATGAAGGAAGGACTGGTAACCTTAAGGAAAATGAGTGTTTTGGAGATGCTTCTGACCTTGCTCCACTCCGTTTCCTCTACTCTCCATCCCTTCACCCTTCCACCCCTTCACCCCTCCATCCCTCCATCCCTCCACCACAACCCTGCTGGAACTCTATAACATCCCCCTTCAAGTATGCGAGCGATTTCAGGAACGGATATGAGAAGGGAGGAGAGAGTACAGGTAATGTAAAAACGAACAAACAAAAAAGCATGAATAATAGGAAGAGAAGGGAGGAAGGATAGGACAGGACAGGCACGACAAGAAAAGGAGAAGGAGAAGGGAGCATAGGGCAAGCAGGTATATAAGAGTAGGTAAACAGCAGGTAGACCACAGGCAGCAGGAACATGACAATAAACAAATCCTCTAAGAGTAGACCCGGCTAATGCAACGCCTCCTCCTCCTCCTCCTCCTCCTCCTCCTCCTCCTCCTCCTCCTCCTCCTCCTCCTCCTCCTCCTCCTCCTCTTCCTCCTCCTCCTCCTCCTCCTCCTCCTCCTCCTCCTCCTCCTGACTGCTGAGTGGACAAACAAGAGTAGCAAGCAGACAGGTAGTCGAAAGGCCCACGCACCAGAGAGAGAGAGAGAGAAGAGAGAGAGAGAGAGAGAGAGAGAGAGCGAGAGAGAGAGAGAGAACACACACACACTGGAAAAAAAAATCGTGAATGAGAAGTGCAGCTAAAGGGGATGTTTCCAAATCTCCGCCATCTGTACTCCTCCACCTCTCCTTCCCTCAGTGCCTTCCCCTGACACTTCATTCCTCCTCCTCCTCCTCCTCCTCCTCCTCCTCCTCCTCCTCCTCCTCCTCCTCCTCCTCCTCCTCCTCCTCCTCCTCTTCCTCCTCTTCCTACCCGAAGGCTGCTGACGAGGCGGGTTTTCAACGTTCTAATGATACACAGACCCGCCGAGAGGGAACCAGAAGCCTTGATCTCATTCACTTGCATCCTCCGAGCTGTCAGATGTGAGGTTTTTCCTATTGATTAGTTGCCTTGTAATGGGGTCGTTGTGGTGGTTGCATAGATGTTGGAAATATCATTGCAGCATCTGATAGATCTAATAAAACTATACAACTGTCATAATGAATATTTGTTCTATGTATAATAATTACGCAGTAAAATTAAACCATATCTTTTTGCCAAAAAATATATTTCGTTCTAATTTTCTCGGAAGCTATTAGAGATATTGGAAATATCATTGCAGCATCTGATAGACCAAATTAAACTCTACAACTGTCATAATGAATATTTTTTCTATGTATAATAATTGCGGAGTAAAATTAAACCCTATCGTTCTTCCAAAAAATAGATTTAGTTCTAATTTTCTCGGAAGCTGGGGGGGGAGGGCAATGGTCGTTAAAGGCGATGGGTGCTGAGGTCATTCACTGTCTGCTTTGGGGGTTGTTAGGGGGGGTGTGGGGTCCTTGTTCTCATTGGTGACGTTATGCGAAGGAAGGAAGAAAGGAGGAAGGAAGAAAGGAAAGAAGGAGACAGGGAGGAAGAAGGAAAGAGTTAGGAGGTAATCAGGTGAGGTGAGATGCTTACAGGTGTGAGAAAGGAGGAAACGAGGTGATTTGGGAAGGTTGTTGTTAATGTTTTGTTTTTCTATGTGTGTGTGTATGTGTGTGTGTGTGTGTGTGTGTGTGTGTTTGTGTGTGTGTGTGTGTGTGTGTGTGTGTGTGTGTGTGTGTGTGTGTGTGTGTGTGTGTGAGAGTGTGAGTGTTACTAAGAAAGTATCATGGTATAATATAGATGCGTTATACATACAGGTGTTACTTTCTACAGATGTTGACGGATGGCTGAGTTAATGAAAAGTATTTGTGGTGATGTACTTTTAAGAACCATATTGTTATCTTCATTCAGCGCTTTTTTTTTTCTCTACAAATTCAACTGTTTATATGAGATTAGTGAACAGTTGATATAGAGGAAGGAGGAGGAAAAGGAAGAGGGAAAGGGGAAGGAAGTGTATCTCTCTCTCTCACTCTCTTACCTGCCAACTGAAGAGACAGATACCATAAAAGTTCACCATCGCAAGGGAATCGCAAGACTAACGTTAATATTCCTCTATGTTTGCTCACTGACATTGATGTGCCAACTTTTAGAAATAGATGTATCAGCCTTTGCCCCTCGCACGCCCAACACAACCCCAGCACACATCTTAAATTTTCTCAGTCTGCTCCTTCCCACACTTTTTCCACTTCCTTCTCCATCTCTCCGGTACGCTAGGTGAGGTGAGGTGAGGCAGGCAGGCAGGCAGGCAGGCAGGCAGACGGAAGATAATATAGTCTCTCTCGCCACTCTGAAAATTAAGGGTAGTGAGTTTGTGCTCCCACGTTGACCTGATGACTTGAGTTTCGTGTTGAGGGAGGAATTGAAGGAAGGAGGGAAAGGTGGTACAAGGAGGGGAAGGAAAGAGAGCTGGGAGGTGAGAACGGACTTGAGATGAGGAAGAATGCGAAGAAAAGAAAGGAGAGGGGATGAAGGTTGGGGAAAATGAGGTGTGAAGGGAAGTTAGGCTGGGAAATGGGGAAAGCAAGAAGGAAATTTTGAAGGAGAGAAAGAAGCGAATGAGGTGGTAAGGCTGGGAAAGGGGAGATTAAGAGAGATAGAGTGAGGTTAAGGAAAGGAACACAGGAATAATAAACAGTAAATGAAGGAGGAAGAAAAACAAGAGATAGAGAGAGGAAGTGAGGGAAGAGGGAAAATAGAAGATGATGGAGGGAGAGAAGAGGTGGTGAAGGAGAGACGGAAGGCGGACGTAAGGAAGGGAGAAAGGGAAGTGAAAGAGGGAGAGAAAGGGAAGTGATGATGGGAGGGAGGGAGGGAGGGAGAGAAGACCATCATAACTTTGACAATGTGCTGCTGAAGAGTGGTGGAGAGAAAGGAGGAAGAACTGTCCAGAGCACGTGTTTCCTTCTTCTTTTCTTTCATTATTTATTATACATTTTCCTCTCTCCCTCTTTATTTTTTTCTTTCTTTCTTCACTTTTTTTTCTAGCCACTATCTATATATATAAATATTTGTGTGTTTGTTATTAGTCTGTATGTGTTATATTCTATTATGTGTCTAAGTTATTTTCTATTTTGAGAGGAGAAGGAAAGAGAGAGAGAAACAATGTGTACAATTAATCATTCTAAACACATTAACATAATTTCCTCGCCATTTCTCCGACCAACCACCAACTTTCACACGCCATAACCGTATAACTTCACCACTAACCATTTTCTTTTCCCTTCTCCTCAGCTCCTGCCGTCTGGATTCTCCATGCCACATCGAAGCTACTACGACCGTCTGCCCAACAATGAGGTAAAGAGACCTAATCTAACCTAACTTAACCTTTAAAGAGATACTCACCCATCACTTATTCACTTCACCTTCCTCCTTACCTACCTTTCCCGTCTCACCTGTACGCTCCCCACCTGCCCTTACCTAGGAGAGAGTAGACCTCCTCATGAAACTTACTGGGAATATCAAGAGGAGTTTTGTCAGATTACTATTATTATTTTTTCTTATGAGTGGAAGGGAAGGCATTTTTGCTTGTTTCCCTGGTATTGTCTATGTTGATATAAATGAGTTTTTTTTTTCTTGAAGTCTTTACCTTGGGTAAGAAGTAATGTTAGTAAAGTTTTACAAAGTATAATTATTGCCTTCAAAGTCGTAGAAGGTAATAGTTATAAATTGGAGGAGCCATACACGTCAAAGATCGTTGGACAGAAAGCCTGCGTCTTCCAGCGACAGGGCACTCCTATACCACCATACACTATTTAAGGCATTTCAAGCTTGCGGTACGTGAGCAATATTTTCTGGCATCTCTTGGTATCTTACTACCAAGTGATGGCTGTAGTGATGGCTAAAAAGAGCGGCGTATGTAGTCACACGGTCGATTAGGCTACGAGCATCTTCTACTGGCATCTTCCCGCAACCAAAACAAAGAATGGATCGAGAAAGACGACGTTGTCTTGTCACGATTGGCCTAAATTTGTGTGTTTTGGCACATTATTTGGCACATTGCGCGGCTTACGCTGCAGAGCCTCAGCTGGGGGTAACACGCCTTCAGCTGAGCGTCAGGAAGCGAAACCGACGTTTCCCTTGGTTTACCAAGAAACGAATTGTTTGCGCGTTTAGATTCCAGCAGGACGGCTGGCTGCTCATTGGCCCATCTAAATGGGAAAATGTGACGCCATGCTGTATGGTGGACATCGAAGGCCTGCGTAAGTTGAGGACTGACTTGCCTCTAAAGTTGAAGGTATGGACTAAGAGCTGCAAGAGGAAGATGGTGCTGCAGACCAAACTGGGAGACTTCTTAGATGACCTGGATTCCTGCTCCACCCCTGCCACCTTCAAGCTCACGCCATCTGGCAACTCCTTCACCTTTGCCAATTATGTACAAGAACAAGAGGTAGAACAGATGCAGGAGCTACTGGAGGAGCTTCTTGTCAAGGCAGTCACAGCTTCTGTCGTAACAGAGGCAACTTCTGCAGCAGACGTCGTGCCTTTCGTTGCAGATGAAGGACTGCTGACTGAAAATGAAGAAAAGCCTCGTGTTTGTATCCCGGAATCAGATGGAGAATGGGTTAATAAGTCCATCGGGGCGACATGCAGTCTGCCGGCGCACACACAGGCAGAGAAGGAGGCAAGATGGCGGGGACCCGGTGCCTGGACGAGTGAAGAGGACTTGCTAGATGATAAGGCGCTAGAAATCATTGCTAACATAAAAAACAACCCTCGCCCGAACAAGAGACGATGGATCTTAGCATTCCATGTCCAGCAACAGGAACGCAGAATACCTATGCTCCCAATAGACATTTCAAAACGGCTCGTGGAACCATACGTCGCACCAAGCTGGACGAACGATGCTTCCAGTCACCAAATGACCTGTAGTCCAGCACTGACGGCCACACCAAAACTACGGAATCTGCACAACCATCGCTACGCCACATCAAGAGCGATCCGTTTGTCTAAAACATTCTCGTGGCATTTATGTTTCCTGCTGTTGATGTTGTGGTTGAAGGGAGCCGAAGGGACGCAGATATTTGTGCATTAAGATGTGAACTGATGTTTTCACGTGAGACAGTTCCAATCTTGGTGTCCTTTTAAAAACCTGCTCCTGATTTCACTGTCTCAATCTACAAAATGCATTTTCCTTGCAAGCTTCTTTTCTTTGTTGATACAACAACAACAACACTTATAAGTTTATAATAAAAATATAAAAAAAAGCTTCACAAAAATAAAATAAAATGAGAGAAAAAAAAATCACAGTACACTCGAACATCGAACATCGAACATCGAACATCGCAATCCAGCAAAGAAAAGGTCGTGCTCGTCAGCCTCAGAAAGTAACGAGTCTTTGCGGCAAAACAAAAAGTTGAAATAGGCGACCGTGATGACAGGTAGGAATAGTCACGTGCGTGGTACTGAACACTACCTCCATCGCCGGCAACTCGAGTTTATCAACGTAGAACGACAACTTCATTTCGGCCGTGAGGAGGTATCAGAAGAGGTTGGCTCAATACTGCTGTCACGTGAGCCAAGTGCCACCTTGTTCACCACACAACTCAAGAGGCCACACTAACAGGCCGCCGTGGCCAGAACGAGGAAAAAGAATTGATTATGCAGAAGTTTCAGCATTGTATGGATCCTCAAACAGTTTTGGTGAGTCGTATTAGTGACACGGGGTCGGACGTGCCTGACCTGGCTTACTGCCTGCAGCTGGGGGGATTAGGAAGGGGCCTCGCGTCAACAGGAAGTGCAGCGGGTGGGCCGCGCGCAGCGGTACAAGCCAGACGGGCGCACTTCACAGTTCCACACGGTGGTAACTCAGCAGCAGGAGTGCCGCGAGCTGAAGTACACCCAACACCGTAACGCCCATTTGCTGGACCAAGGCTATCATCTAAGAGAGGTGCCCGCCCACAAAATGCTCACTCCCATCCCTGCACGTCTAAACGCACACCTCGCCAGCTGGATCACAAACTTTCCACGGAAGTGAAGGAGAGCGTGAACAAGTGGATCGTGGATGTGTACCCAAGTGTGCTGCGTTCACTCCCCTGCCGAGAAATGTGAGGCGTCACGTGCCCGCCGTGAGGCACTTCCTAGCGTTGATCAAATGAACAAACTTATTGTTTCAACCATTACTTCATTAATTACTTGGCACTTTTTTTTTTACTTTTGTTGAAAATTGACATTATTAACGGCGTCATGATGTCTGCAAGGATATTTGTAGTTATTTTGTGTTATTTTTGTAGTTGTGGTATATTTTATTAAATAAATATATTAAATACAACTATATGATCTATAATTACCTAGTTGGGGGATTATTTAATAACATTTAAATTTACATTTGTTATATACATATCATTTGTATTTACAGACATATGACTTAGACAACAAACACATTTCTTAGATATATTATTATTATTTGGAATTAACATCAGTAATAAGTAGTTAAGGCCTACAGGTACCATAGGCCAAAGACTATGAAAAATAAAAATGCACTTGAGAAGCATGGTGCAAGTCTACGGAGAGCCTCTGCCACGTTTAACAAGGCAGCAACGAAAACAAACACCAGACCAGGCGTGAGCGTCGTTTGGCCCGCGGTCGGTAAAAAATCGTGAATTTACGGTAAACCGCACCCACCTAATTTGAGAACGAAACATTCTCTTTCTGATAAATTATGATGTTTTAAAATAATTTGACGTGTCTGCATTCTTTTTTTTTTTTTTTTTTTTTTTTTTTTTTCATATCAAAGAAATATAATTTCATATGTAAAACATTATCTCCAGCCTAAAAGTGAAGAAAACTCAGATTTATTGAAGTGAAAGGCTAACCTGTGTGCCTAGTTTGTGTGGATGTATTACCAGTAATGAAAAAGAGTCAATCTGTAGCGTCATTACAGTTCAAAACATGCTAAACGCAATGAGTTGAAAGGACAAATGTGTCATGATAAAATCAATGCTCTTTAGCGAGGTTTGGAATCATAACAAGCCGCTTTTACCTCGTAGTGCGGTGATCTTGTTTATCATTGTGAAGTTCAATGGCTTAGTTCCGGAAATATGCTCATGTGATTTTACAAATTGTGGAATGAAGTTAAGTAATTCATGGAGATGAAGGGAAAACCTGTCGTAGAACTCAGCATTAATTTTTAATTTGATAGTTCCAAACTGAATATTGATTCTTTAATTAATTTGATAACACTACTTAATTGACATCCATAAACAGTGACACTTGATTTTAAGTTTCCAGATAATCACTATTATGACAACAGTTCATCAGTAACAGCAAACATCAAATTTTTACTCATTTTCTGTTTGCTAAGCAATTCTTTTCTTCCTCATGATCCATTCTATGTAACGGATGTTGCTGAACCATTTTCTGTGATGGCGCTGAGCAGTTCCTGAACATGCGTCTGCCCAGGAAGCTGACGAAAGGCCAGTCTGTGTGTCTCGGGGCGTCGGAACTCTCCATGCTACAGCAGCTGCAAAAATACTTGTTTCACTTCAGTGTAATGACATGAGATGTAACTTTCTGGTACACCACCACCACCACCACTTTGTGGGGCACGTGTAGTGTGCCCCGTGACCCACCTGCTGAAGGCACCACCAGATGGCAGCAGCTAGAGGAGACCCACTCTACTTAAGCCTTCCCGTTTATATCTTAATTGTCATTGACATAATTCATTTACTTGCCAATTATTTTCAAATTATCAGATATGCAAATTATTTCACGTCAAGATTAAACAGTAGTTTAAAACGAAGGCATGTCCATTTGGTCACTTCTGACTGTCTGTCTGCCACCTATCTTTCTGTTGTTTCCTGGGCTTGTTAGGCTGTTCTAGTCCATCTTAACTAGGTAATGGGCTCCCAGCACACCCGTCCCCGCCCCCCTGTCAGTACCTTCTCATTATGTAGCTAGTTATCCACTTTTGACCATCTAGAAGGAAGGAAAATACTTGAATGAAAGTCCTGTGGGGCTGAGGACCCCACTGGTGTCCTTACTGCCTTCACACACACACACACACACACACACACACACACACACACACACACACACACACACACGCACACATGCATACACACACACACACACACACACTCTCTCTCTCTCTTTCTCTCTCTCTCTCTCTCTATATATATATATATATATATATATATATATATATATATATATATATATATATATATATATATATATATATATATATATCTCCTCTCTCTTCTCATAAATTCAGGTGTTCTTACTACTGTCAAGTGCAGTCAAAGATTCCACAGAATAGACATTTATAACTACTTTTGATCAAAATACACCCGTGGAAAATTATACAACGATACTCTTAAAAAAAGAGTAAATGATAATTTGCAGTAGACATGATTAAATATCTATGCAGGAAAATCCATCTTCATGCAGCTGGAGATGCATGAATAGTTGTACAGTTAGAGGATGGTGGGAGGGGCCAGCCAGGAGCCAGATGAGTGACAGGAAAATGCAGTATGTATGTGTGGTGTGTTACCTCCCTCACTAGTAACACTCACTAATTGGTCTCTGGTGTTGTTGGTTATTTATGAGGCTTGTAAGTGTGTTTAGTGTTTTAGCTGCATGTGTGTGTATGTATGTGACTGTGTCTGTGTATACCTCACGTCTTCCTACCCTCATAATCTCCGTCACTACGGTATTTGCTTTATTAGTATTCATATGTCAAAACTGAGTAAGATACTTTGCTGTTTTCCTTGAGTATCAGAAAATGCACAATGTTTGTTTTTCACATTTCATTAGTCACACTACGTTTCAGTGTGTCTTCATGTTGTTCCACCTCTGGTTAGCCTCACTCCTGTCCGGCGCACACTGTTGTCCTGTGTTCTATCCTCTTCACTCCACATCCACCTCACCTTCACACTGTCATCAGCACCAGCATGTCGTGTACCATTAATTTTTTTGTGTCCTAAATTTTTTCATCTCTGAGCAGCAACATTCATACTTCCTCTTTTTTCCCACTCTCTCAATCCTTCTTCCCTATATGCGTTGGTGTATCATTAATTGTGAGTAAAATTGCAGCTGGAGTGGATGTGATGGATGCCTCCACCTCAGAGACACACATGTGACCTCTCTTCATGTTGTTCTGCGTCTAGTGTTGTTGTCTGGCCAGTCATTGGTGCTTAGATGTTGGTGTCTGATCCTGGACATTCTGTGCAAAATTTTTAACAGCCTTGCTTTGACATTTACTGCCATCTAGAGGGTATTATTCAATGTCCTTTAGTGCTAAAAAGTATTGAAGGAAAAAATATTTATATACATGTATTGTTGTAGCCTTTATATTTTTTGTGCACTTTGAATAAACTGTCTCTGTATCTTACATTTTACATTTATTTTTAATTCATGTTTTAATGGTAATCTCAGATACAGAGTAATCGTGCTTTCACAGCAAATATTAACAGATATAAAAGTATTTTCAGCTATTCATTGTTGTTGTTGTCACCACCATTCATTCTGCATGTGTATAAAGTTTGTTGTCCTGAGCCCTTCCCAATTCATGGAAAGGAAAGTTATATATGCTTGAAGAGGATAAAACAGGGACGCCAGAATAATGTGTACAAGCCAACCTCACCTCACCATTCCAGTCACAGTCACATCACTACATGTTCTTTGGAGTTTACAATGAAATTTCTAGTTTTTAATCTGAATTTGGCATTATTTTGCATTTCTGGATTATTTACTTGTATTTTTCTAAACTGATATTGCACATGTTATTGGTTGGTTAATTATTCAGTATTGACACATATTTCTGGATCTTGTAAATATGTTAAGTATTTTGAGCACACTTCTATTGCTTATTGTTATTGGTGCAGTTTTTTCTTTTTATTTCAAGAAGGAAGAAGAATCTCATCATCATCATAATTTACAGAAACTGGCATTGTTTTTACCTTTCTGTGTGTAGTTTGTCATGCTCAACACTGAGTTATTTTCAGCATTTTGTCAGGACTGAACCAGGAACAATTAATCTGTCATCCTCACCAAAGAGAATATAATCAACAGTTTCATATTTTTCTGCATCCTGCTAACTCCGAGATGAACAACAGTAAAGGAGTAGGACATCAAGGGGGAAGGAGGAATGAAAGTACAATTCGTAACCTATAAAGATGATACGTATATATATATATATTTCTTAGGTAATCATATACCTCCATAATGCTCTCTGTTCTTGCATCTGTTGCTGTGGTATATTTTGGTATTTTATCATAAGCTGGTGTATTCTGACTACAACATATTATTTTATCGATTGTGTGAAGAAAGAAATGTTTACTTCTAATACTTTTTAAACCGTTTCTGTGGAGCTCCTCATTGAATGGCTAATATCTAAACCTTTCACTTCTACCTACACTTGCATGAATGTCACACGTTTCCCTTGGCTGAACATAACACGCACCCACACCTGCAATGTTTTAGTCACTGTTGTTGACCTGCACAGTCTGCATGGTGAGTGTCAGCTTGTTGATAGTTGTAATGTACACATGCATGACAAATGGATAGTGTTAAGGATTTTATAATCTGTAAGTACCAGGATTTGCCCTTTCCCATTAATACTTAATCATGCAATTATAATTTGAAATTGTATCATATTCCTGCTAATTTTTTGCATGTATATATTAATCTAATGACAAAGTGCTTGTTTATACATTACTTCATAAAATATTCATATGGCAAGTTTGAAGACTTTTGAGCAAGCATAAAGTTTATTTTACCTTTGCTTGATGTGCAGTAAAAAAATGTTAATACCCTGCTTCGTTACTCAGCTTCAAGTTTTGAATTTTTTTTATTTACCCAAGGAATGAAAACCCTCATATTCACACTGGATTTCACTCGTTCTTGAAGATTCCTCAGTTTACTTTTCTTCAGTTTTACTTGAACTAAAATCTTTAATATTATTTCAGGTGGAGCAGACCTACAAGCAGTACATCAAAGACACAATGAAACTCTTTGATGCCACTGGTCCTGATGCCCTTGAGTTTGCTGCCCATCTCTTCCATTATGAAAGCCGGATTGCTGAAATCACCCCGCCTGAGAGTGTTCTAAGCGACCCTCACGCTTCCAACAATCTCATATCCATTGGGGAGCTTTCTCAAATTGCTCGCAGTGTAAGTCCTCGTGCATAGTTTGCAGGGGATGAAGGTTCTAGAAAGAAAAAAATAGTTTATAGTATATGTAATGTGTGTGTGTGTGGGTGTGGGTGTGTGTGTGTGTGTGTGCTTGTGTGCTTGTGTATGTGTGTGTGCACGTGCGTATGCATGTACGTGTGTTTGTATCTGAGTCTGGATAGAGTGCTTCACACAAGACACCAGAAATGGCTTATGCCACATCTTAAGAGGTACAAAGGCATAGGTATGTGAAAAAAATTGTATTAGATAATATAATGTATAGAACAATTCTTTCCTCTTAATAAGTAGACTTACTTATTCACTCAGTGGGAAGAGAAGGCAATGAGGAGTGTCCCCTCCTCACTACACCTTGGGAGTTAGCACCGTCAGGGAAGTCAAAGCTGACCTACAATATTACCCAATACATTGTAGAGAGAAGGAATGCTTCATAGCAGGTGATAGCGATAGTAGTAGATGCATGTATACTTAACCTGGTACATTGAGATGTATTTCAACAGGTTCCATGGCTTTCTCTTCTGCGGCAAATGTTCCCCAACAGCAAGTTAGATCACAGAACAGATGTGCTCGCTGTCTCACGGGAGTACTTCAGTGATGTCTCTGAAATTATTTCTACAACTGATGCAAAGTATGGCGGTCTTATCTGTTGAGTTTTATTCTAAATATTTATAATCAGGAAACTTTGTCTTAATGTTGTCAAAAAAAAATGTTCAACATGTCCTTATAAATTGTTCGTTTCAGTATATAATGTTGAGAATTTTTATTTGAAATATTTATTTAGCATAGCCATTCAGTGTTTGAGACATAAAACATCAGAATAAGCAAAACTGTACTCTGCTAGCAATGATGGCAGGCTATAATACTAGACTATACAAACATTAATATTTAGGTCACCATGTAGATTATTGAAATACCTCACGTAGAATGTTATCTGAAGATAAGTTTTTGAACTTTGCACAGATAGATACACCATGATCATTAAATGAACTTCTAGTTGGTGTTGAAATAATGGCTGCATAACATTCATGCTGTCCTGTATCATTACAACTTGTTGATGTCCTGATGCATAGAGTAAATTTTAAATGGACATTGTGAAATGTTTCTATCTGTATTATAGTATGTATATTTTATCTGTTAGTGATTGTAATGTCTTTTCCTTTCTTTTCAGTCTGCTCAACAATTATTTAATCTTCAACTTTGTTACTGCCTACATTCCGTACCTGTCATCAGAAAACACTCGGGTTTTGGATCTTTTCCACAAAGAATTTACAGGTAGGCTTTCAGATAATAGTGTTCACATTATCAGGCAGTGGAGTAATGACGCTAACTGTCCATCATGTTGTGATGCAAATAGCCAAGGCGGATAACTTCCCTTAACCCTTCCCTTACACAGCACCAGTAAGAGTTAGTGTCTGTAATGACAAAATGCATTCAAAATGTGATAAAATGGCCTTATGTAACTTTAATGAAAATGTTGCACATAATTAAGCAGCTTAGAAAGTAAAAGTCTATAGCGTGTGTCCCCCACTTTACTTTTATATCTTTCAAATGATGATGATAATGTGACAGTTCAGTTATTTAACATTTCAAGGAGGATGCCTCATATATATTTTGCTAATAGTAAATAATTGCAAGTGATGTTAAGTTGCATTAGCATTAGTATAATGCTATACTAATATGGCCCCGGGAGAGACAGATAATCGTTAGTAGGTGCTGTCAAGAAATGATGTCCATATTTAGATTTTTATATTGGTTTTCTGTCTTGATTATCTGGATGCAGGATCCAAAATTAAATAAACTTTGGTTAAATAGGTCTAGTAATATTGTTATGATAATTTTTGTTTCTATGAGCCTTGATGTCTTTAATTGTGTGCTGACAAAATTCTGCCTGATAATGTAAGCTATTAACAATTAGAGTATTTTGTTTCAAGGTGAATATTTACTTATAGTTTCACTGTATAATGCTTTTATTGATTGAAATTATAATTTGATAAGTATTCTATCAAAATGCTTGAAATGTGTCAAAACATTCTATGTGTGTTTACCCAGGCGAGCAGGAGCCAATGGAACGGTGGGAGTTTTGCATTCAGTCAACGGCAAAGTTCTTCAACTTTGGTCTTGGTTCTCTGTATGAACGCAGCCCAAGCAGATATAAAGCACGCCAGAAGAATTCACAAGTTGTAAGTCTAGGAAAATAATATCTTAAGAGTACAAGTTTATCCTAATCCCTCACTTTCATTGTATGAGAGGAAATGTAAAATATATGACAAAAAATCTGAGATAAATACATATTGTTTGAAATACAACAAAATACCGAAAATTTTGAAATTCTTCTTTTTCAGTTGCATGAAATATTCAACCAGATCCGATACACTCTCGGCTCCAACATAGAAAACAGTCGTTGGTATCCACTTGAAATAAAGATTCAGCTCAAGGCCAAGGTAGTATTGATGTTATACTGTGTTATATAATGCAGGGGAACGAGGCTTATTATAAGATGATTAATTTCACTTACTGGCATGTCATTAACAGTAATGGTATTATTATTATGTAAATTAATTTCCAATGTCAATCACAGTTGATGATTTAGACATCAAAGAATTCTCGCAAGAAGGAAAATATTGCTGTGAAATATTCTGCACAGCAATGGGAGGGGATGGTGTAATGTGTGAGAGGTTTTAGTCTTGCCCATCTATGAGCTCTGAGCTCATTCGGGTAGTGGCTGATGATCACAAGCGCAGTGCGTGGTCATCCAGACCTTGGTGAACACACACTTTTAGTCTGAAACATTAGCTTTTGATTCACATAATGGTGTCAGTTTGTAAAAGATTAGACCAACTGAGTACATAAACATGACCTTGTCCAATGTGTTGTAGCTGAACAACATGAGCCTTGCCGTCGGGTACCCGGAGCGCCTCCTGGACCCAGCAGTGATTGACACTTACTATGATGGCTACACCATCTTTATAAAGGACTTCTTTAAAAACCTTCAGGTATTTTTTAATTAAGGCATATTGCTTTGTTCTCACGGAGTTGCATGCTTAATTGCACATGAAATGTTTAAATTGATTTTCTTCATAACATCTTTTGAAGCTATAAAGCATATATACTTATTATTGTTATATTGTCTACTTTGTTTCACTTATAAGAAATAATCCTGTGTTCTTGGAATTTAAATTCTTAAATGTATAATAAATGTATATTAATATGGCTGTGAGCCCTTATAAAGGAGCAATGGTTGCAGTCTTGGTTCTGGTTCTTACTTCATATTGAACAGATGGTGCTGGTCATGGTTCCTTCTGAAGAAAAACTGAGGAATCAGTTATTCATTATTATATATAGTAGTATATGTGAAGAAAAAAATTAAATCAGCTGTTCTAATAGTTTTTTTTAAATAATATTGTCTGATGGAAGATATGCAGCCACATGAACCTGACCTACTCACTAAATCTGCATATTATACATGTACCTCAGATTGGATTATTTCAATGAAACATTCATTCTTCATCTGCAAACCTACACTTATATTTTACTTTTATTTTACCATCTGTGAATTATGTATGCAACAGGATTCCATTCGAAGTGCTGGACAACAAATGGAAATGAAACTGATAGATCCCATGCCAGAGTCTGGTTGGATGGATTCACTCAACAAAGATGATGTCACCTACGTGCATGAAGCAAACAAGATTGTCATTCCACCTCACCTTCTCAATCCTCCATTGTTTCACCGAAATTATCCTCTGTAAGTGATATTTGCTTCAAGTTCACATGATACTCATTTGTTAAAACATCTCCCTTTATCAAATCCTGTGGCAGTATCACTAACATATCATCTTCTTTTTTCTCTCTCAGAGCAATGCTATATGGTAGCCTTGGAGTACAGATTGCCCGGGCAATGTTGAGGACAGCTGGTGTTATTGGACTTGGCTGGAATAGTAAAGGCCTCCTGGAGACAAGGACAGGTTATACAAACAGGTTAGAACCTCTGGATTCCTTCTTTGTACTTGTAATGAGGAATCTGCTTGAATTGTTTTGAGGTTGAACTTATATGCTTTTACGTATGAGAAAAAACTCATTATAATTTGATATGTATGTACTCAGTGTATTTTTTGTAACTGTTCAGCATCTGTCTCTGTAACATGAAAAGGTAAATGACCCCATGGCTTTTTAACCTTGTCGTCATAGCTTATTAAATACCTGTCTGTCTAACATAATGCATTGACCAGCAGATCACTTGATAACATTCGAAGCCGGTCTGATTGTATTGCATCAGCTGTGATGGAACATGGTATTGAAACAGATGCAGTTGTGGACAGAACAGCAGCTGACACAGCCTCTGAGATTGATGCTGTAAGGCAAACTTACCAAGTAAGTATTTTTTAATTTTGTTTTTGTTCGTAAGCATTATATCTATGCTCTAGCAGGTTTTCATTAAAAAAAAATCATATTTTCATTAAAATAAGGTGGTATTTGTAAATCTAGATTGTCGTGTGTTTAAGTTTTATGATTCATTAGAGGAGATAAGCAATTATCTTTGTCTGAAGCTTTGATGTTGGCAAGATATCTATTCCAGTGGAGTTTTTGAAGATTTTCATCATGGTGGTTTGTACACTTGTTTTCATGATCACAGATGTAGCAGTGTAAGGCACGAGTGTTGAACTAATTAGTTTAGTCAAATGAAAGTCTGATGTACTGGGTACTTACATTAACTGAAATACAAAGGCAGCGTAATGTAAAAAGTCTGACGACATAAAGTGTGTTTTATGTGGACGGAGCCGCAAGGTGGACTGACTTCCTGTGAACATACCAGGAGGCGATGATGCCCGGGAAGATGCCAAATAGGGTATTACACATACGGTTGATATTGAATGCGCATAATAACCTCACCATTGCACTCTGCATATGTGACAACATAGCGCGGGACAATAGAGCAGGATGAGAATAATTGTCATATAAAGGCGAGATATGTTAAGGTCAATGAAAGGTAAGTAATGGATAAATAATGGTTAATAACCTCACCATTACAGTCCACAAACCAATTTTTAACTGGTTTGTCGATTTAAGTAAAGCAGAGATATTGATAAAAGATTCCAAGGACAAAAGGTATTACTGCACAGTCATCACAGTTCATCTCAGTGAGTGGGATCAGACAAGTTTGTGAGTGCAAATATGGTTACTTGTAATGGTCTGAGTGTGGCATTGAATGTAACTTTAAAGATATGAGTTCTTCTATTCTAAATGTTCATAATTTAGAGGATTTTTATGTCCCTAACCAGTGGCGCTGGTAGGCTTAATGAAGGCTTTAGATGGTCGACCTCCGCCCGTTAGTAGCACATGTTAGATTTTTTAAGTGATGCCTCGTTTCTTGTTGAGAGGCTCATGCTGTCCTTGGTAGCTCCTTGTACATTTAACTTTGCAGTTCCATCGAGGATAGTGTTATGGCAGCATGTCGGCGATCTTTAGCCACTCAGGAGTATTACCAATTGGGTGCCGGAACTCAAACTCGGGTCCCTGAGCTCGGTAGCCACTAGACCACCGCCTCCCTCATTTGTAGTGGTCTGAGTGTGGCATTGAATGTAACTTTGAAGATATGAGTTCTTCTATTCTAAATGTTCATATTTTAGAGGATGCATTTATTTTCTACTTATTACATTTTGTATTTGATTTGATTAATTTTTGAAGTCTTGTTTTGTTTGCTTTATTTGTATAATTATGTGTCTAACAATGCACCTGATTGCAGGCTTATCTGTCGCTGATGAAGATGCAGCCACAGCCACAACACCCAAGCTTTGAGAGCCTCAACACCACAAACATCTTCTTCATGGCATATGCCGGTGTAAGCATTGTCTTACCATTTACATTGGATTATTTATTTTTGTACAAATTATTACAATTTTTTTATATTGTACAGTCATAAACTTAGTAATAAGAGAATCAAAAGTGGTTTTCACAGGTTAACCAAAGATGTGAGGGATAGATGAAGGAATGTAACGGGTCAAAATGTTGAAGGCACGTCTATGATATTTAGAAAATAAAAGTTATGAATTGTTGGATTAATGGCGGAAATGAAAGTGAGAAAAAAGAGAGGTAATGATGGATTTAAGATATACGAGATTGCAGAAGAAGTTAAGACAAAAGAAGAAAGTACATTTTTTGTAGTATTTTGTGACTATTACAATTGTCACTTTAAGCAAGCTGATTCTTAACATTCTTGGGGTCATGTTTCTGTTGTATAATGGAGATTTTGTAGACTAAGTATGAGGATAATGTTGGCGTTTTGAATAGAAAGTGAACCATTATGGTCATTCATATTCAAATTATCATATTCCCTTTAAATCATCATCATGTATGAGTTACTAACTGTCATCTTTGGAAATAATTGTCTTTTTCAGGATAATTGCAACAATTTATGTTGATCATATGTAATATTTTTTTCAGAGTTTATGTTCAGACTTTACTTCACAACAAGAAGACATAGAACGTACATGTAATCCTTCATTAATGAGCAAACCAAGGTAAGGAGCACTACTACTACTATGGTTTTTAACTGTTTTGGAGAATATTCAGTATTTTGTAATGTGTAATATGTAATGTTGCATTTTGTAATGTATTTGCATTATACATATTTACACCAACTTTTCATTGCTATATTGTAAAGGTAAAAGGTATCCTTGTATGTACTTAGAACAACTGAAAAATGTGTTGTATAATGTTTACTGTTAATTTTCAGACTGGAAGCAGTATTGTCACAAATGCCAGAGTTCAGCAAAGTGTTCTCATGCTCACAAGACTCCCGGCATTTCCCTCACCGACTTTGTCTTCGGCTACACTGACCATTAAAGTACCTGTATCTTTCATCTCTGTGACGGTTGAGTTAAGTGTTGAAAGATGTGGTTATGTGATTGATAATTACTAGGTATTGAATGGTAGCTGAAGAATGTTGCAGTTTTAACATTCTAATATTCATTATATTATTTTTGCTACACACAATTTACCAATTGATTTATGTTGCAGTGGACTCTCATTTATCCGACATTGTTCAATCATGCAGAGATTAAATTACTTAAATACATTTTGCATCATGTGTATATAGAAAATAACTCATTATCCAGAAAAGTTTTCTTAAGTATTCTTTTGTTTTGTACCTCTAGAGCAGTTATTGTATTCGTAGATCAACATCTGAAGTCCAAAAATAGGTGCTAGCATACTAATTTTCCTGAACATAATTGTGGAAAACATTTTCTATCCCATAATTCACAGCAGATAAACATATGTCAATTGACTTAAAGGGATCTGCATGAGCTGTCCCAGCCCTCTGAGATGAAAATTACATGAGTGTTTAGATGGAAAATAACATTATTATCTCCTTCGTGATTTTAAGAACTTACATTCTTTTCACCATATTCATCTGGCAGCGTAGTGTGTGTGTGTGTCTGGCCTTAATGTATCACAAATAGGAATCACATGGAAAAGGATGGCCAAAGAAGAGTTACCCAAGTTATTTGTACATAACATGTACATCATATAGCTGTGAACATGTTCATAAATGAGGAAATTACTAAATCAATCTCTGATGTCAATATCAGCTTAAGATATTTTCCATTACGACTATATTCCCTCACTCCCAAGGAATATAAATGATGTGGTATGTGTATATTTGAATTTGAATTTAATTTTCATTTTATGATATCTGGAATATTATTTTGGAATGTTATGAAAATCACAATCTGTGCAGTGGTGTGAAGCCAAACATAGTCATCATGAAAGGATAAGAAATGGCCAAGGTCAGTAATGGCTGATCCATAGTCTGAAGAACTTTGATTTTCTTTGCTTCTTAGTCATGATATATATATATATATATATATATATATTTTTTTTTCTCTCTCTCTCTCTCTCTCTCTCTCTCTCTCTCTCTCTCTCTCTCTCTCTCTCTCTCTCTCTCTCTCTCTCTCTCTCTCTCTCTCT
>JAXIVD010007341.1:5000-20440 GCA_036785275.1 Cancer borealis
TTGATCATGAAATAAAACATTCTCTCTATATACATAAGGACAAGTGGGTGTAGGGGTTAATATTAATCTGAGTTCTGTGAAGGGAAATATTATCGAGAGAGGTGGAAAGGGGACAGAGGCGAGGAAGGGTCAAAGGCAGAGGGTAGAGGAGGAGAGAGAGGATGGAAAAGGGGTAAGAGTAGGAGTATGAGGGGATGCACGAACTTATGGCGAGGACTGTACATACGTGGGTGTAACTAGGGGATGCAAGGAGGCAGGTGTACGGGGTTGATAGTTTTGTCTGAGTATAAGAAAATTCTGGCGATACATTGGGGAAGCGTGAGGCTAGTGGTAATATAGTAAGTGGCAAGGTTGTAAATACGGCGGACCAGGCTGAGTCAGGAGCGATATCGGCTTACCAGGCAGTGTTATTACCTCTATTTTGGAAACACACGTGCGCTTTTTAGTACGAAATCTTTCTTAGTATGACAAACACGTGCGCTCTTTACTCCAGTCTCCCCTAGTGTGACGCAAACCATTAATCTCCCATAAAAGATAGACTTGAGGGGATAAGCGTTAAATCAACACAACACCTGACTGAATATACCAATACATATCGGCACCAGCTCACAAATCCCAACCGGTTTTAGTCTCTGGCAGGGCTGACTTAATCCTTTTTAATGGTATCTGGTCGGGTGGAAAGGGCTCCATCGACAGCTTGGGAAAGGGAGGAATACAAATGCAAGCCTTTGTTTTCCATAGTATAGCCAGAGTCACTGAGCTCAATATGGTACAATGCTTTGCTCTACCGTATATAAAAAAAGAGTTCAGGTGGAGTTTCAATGCATCCCAACTTTTCATTATGTTCACCTGTTTACCTGAGTCACGTGTGTGTGTGTGTGTGTGTGTGTGTGTGTGTGTGTGTGTGTGTGTGTGTGTGTGTGTGTGTGTGTGTGTGTGCGTGTGTGCGTGTGTGTGTGTGTGTGTGTGTGTGTGTGTGTGTGTGTCATGTAAAGGTGTTTTTTCCGGTGTTGTGTGCTGTGGTTTTGTAAAGAATAGGTTATGTGTTGTATCTGAACGTGTAATGGTCATGTACAATATCGTTCTAGGGTTTAAAAAAAATTATAATGGAGTGTTTATAGTCACGAAGAGAACAATTTTGCCTCCTATTATGTTTTCCTTTATAGAATAGACAGTTATTATAAAAGGTCTGCAAATTTTTTTTAATCCATTGATCACATACGGTAAAAAGAAAAAAATGATATTCTACTACTACTACTACTATTACTACTAACACACACACACACACACACACACACACACACACACACACACACACACACACACACACACACACACACACACACACACACACACACACACACACACTATTCACAAGTGCGTGCCTTTACGTCCCTTCGTGCGTCAGTACCGTACATTAAGCATGATATTTGTACTGCTAAATCACCCCTTTTATAGCTTCTCAGATTCCTGGAAACAACACTTGTAGTATTATAACTAACTCCGAGAATCAACAAGGGCTAAACACACTTGGAGGTGAGAAGTAAGGGACAACACAACACAGGAACACACTAGCTAGCGAATCATACAGTATTATAATATACTTTCCACGTATACTGAGACAACACGAGACACGGCGGATACTTCACGGTTTTGTAGACTATAAACAACATTCACTAATTCATTTATAATATAGAAAGACATGCGATAGAAAACGCCTGATACTTAAGGAATAAGAATGAATACTTTACAAAACGAGAGGAAGGTGGAAACATATCGCTTTAGTCAGTCTAAGCGACATGACAACAATTCCTGACCACAACACGACCGACAGTCTTGCAAGATGAGGTATTTTACGCTCCCTAAAGTCAGTCATCTTCACCGTGGGAGTGTCGGAGTCCTCGCAAAAGTGTGAAACGGATACAGTCATGAATTCTAGTCCTCGGCGTGTTACTACTGCAATAAAAACACCGACAAATATATAGTAGTGTTTCCTCTACCTCTCCCTCCTCTTCCCTGGTTTTTCCCTTTCCCCTTCCCAGTGCAGCGTTTGAACAAAGAGAGTAAACCTTTCCACGAAGAGGTAAAGAGGAGGAAGAATAAGTAAGTAGATCACTTCCTAAAACCAATACTTTACCTTCTTCTTACAATTTTTTTTTCACATATGTTCTCTTTTTCTTCTTTCTCCATCTTCTTAGCATTCCAATTTGTACATTGTTCCTATTATTTATTGTTGAATTTATTATATTAAGGTATAACAATAAATAAATGTTTTTCCCTTAGTTAGTATTCATGTTGTACTTCCTGTATTGCTTCCTAAGTGTTTCCTCGTGAGTGGATTAACAGACAGACAAATGAACAGCATAGATAAATGATGATAACAAAAGAGAGTAAATTTTCCTCTCAGTTTCCCGCTATTCAATGTTCCCTTAACACTCTCCCCTTCCCTGCCTTGCATCAGCTTAATTTTGACAATGTATTCATCCCGTTCTCGTACATTTCAATGATTAATTTTCCATTTCCCACGCACTTCACCATTTATTTCACACACTTACAACATGCTTCGGTCGGTCCTTCCCTCCCTCCCTCCCTCTCTCCCTTCCTCCTCTCTCTGCCTCACGAAACACTTCATCAAGATCCCTCTCCACTTTTCATAGATCGTCTCTTTCCTCCTACATCATTATATTTTTCTCCTTCCATTTCTTCCTTGTATCTCCTTCCCTTCCTTCTTTCCCTTGCATTACTGTTACCTTAACCTACTTTCCTTCCTTTCCTTCTTTCCTTCTCTATCCTACATTTCCATTTCTCTCGTCTCTTCTTTCTTACTTTCTCTCCTCCTTCCCTTCTTTCCTCCCTTTCCTGCTCTTTCTTGGAGAAGCCTGAGGGAGGACCGACCAATACTTGTCTCGCTGGTCGCTCTCTTGTCACTGTAAAATGTTCGTAAAGCTAGAAGACCTTACAGGAGGGAGAGGAGAGGGAGGCTAACTTGTGCTTCAGAAAGTAAGCTTCACCTCTAAGCTTCTTGAGGTTGAGTGCCCGTATCTCCAGGCTTATTGGCTTCATGATAAGCTTCCTTTTCTTCTTTGTTCGTGGAAGTAACATTTTCCACACGTTAGGTTATCCTCGCCTCGTCTTTCCCTCGTCAATGCAATATTCACTCGCTCACTTTTGAACTTAAAGAGCCATTGTGGAGGAATAAGTGAGAGACACATTGGCGGAACACAGACATTGAGGCACTAAAAATAAAACTCTCACGTGCCTAAACCTTTATACAAAAAAAAAAAAAAAAAAAAAAAAAAAAAAAAAAAAAAAAAAAAAAATTGCATAAAAGCTGAAAGACCGGCAGTAAATATAGAATAAAAATTTTAGGTGTCGAGAATGGTCAGGGGTCCTCCAATAAAACCCTCACGACCTCTCACATGTTCACCATAAATAGACCTAACCTGATGCTCTCCCCTTAACAACCTCCACCTCACACCCCGCCAGTAATGTTCCTCGATCCCCACTACTCCACCAATAATGCCTCCAGTCCACCGCCACTCCACCCATCCTTCTCCACCACCATCACCACCACTACCCACCCTCTTCCACCACCATTACCACCATCCACTCCCACCACTCAGCCTTTCACTCTTCATCGAACAGTGTACAGGTAAATGCTTTGCAGTATATTCTGTCAGCAATCCATTTCTTTTACATGGATCATATATATATTTTTTTCCTGTTCTAAATATAGGTAGAGTGGTGAATATTTTCCTAGGTTCGGTCACAAGGAAAAAAAAAATATATATATATACCTACTGCTTAGCTTTGCCGTTTAGATACAAGCATGAATCGCCACAGATGGTCATGAAACGTGCAGGAAAACAAAGATTCTTGATATGAGTGTGTATGTCTGTGTTTCTGAGTGTTTGTGTTTGTGTGCGTTTGCGTTTATGTGTGTACGTGTGTATGTGTATGTGTGTGTTTGTATAGTTCTACGTGTTTATGTGTTTGTTTAACTCAATCACCGTGAGGACTAAATATAAAAAGTCTTGGTTCTGATACGACATCCTAAGGGCAGGTTGTATACTGTTCCCCTTCTTAGGTTGCAAAAGAGGCGTTAAATGACACCACCAAAAGAAGAGTCGCTTGATAGGCGAGACGAGAGTGTCGGATGCATAGTACTCAAGTTAAGGGGAGGAGATCAATGGCAAGACTGTACCGAGGTTAGAGCAAACAAAGAGATAAAAAAAGTGTTTATAAAAGTTACTCTAATGACGAAAAAGAGTAAGACCGGATAACATAATGAAGACCGATGATAAAAAAAATATTAACTCATAATTTTTCTTCATCACATTACGTCATTAGGGAGAAAACACACCATGGAGGAGTTCTATAATGACCCCCCACAGCTATGCACATATCTCACAATTAACAACACGAAAGACAACCGCCATAACAAAGGAAATAACACGAAAAATCTCACCGACAAATTTGATACCTGGAAATACCCTTGATTACGCTATCTTAATACCTGGCGCCCGTGTCCTTAGGGTGTGTTTACCTGCATGTTTTCACCTTGTCCAAAACAACCACCCGCCATCACACGCACGACCCCACAAAGGCGCTCACCCATAAAGACACTAACGACGAACACCAGCCACGCCGGTGTGAGTAGCGTGCCGACAATAATCCTCGAGAGCACAGCAATCGATACCTTTCAGACGATTCCACACTTATTCCTTGCAAGCTCCGTCGTTTGGTACAATGGAGTGCAGGGGTCGCGGCGCCGTGCTGGAAGCGATGTGGTGGTGAATACAATCCCTTTTTTTCTTCTCTAAAGTGGATATGTATTTTCGTTATTGCTACTCGTATAACGCGAAGGGAATAGCAAAAAGTGAGGTGAATTACTGCATTACGTTAAAAATGCTTCCACTATCTCCATTTGAAAGGTAATTTAATATCTTACTGATGCATCTCTATAGCAAACTCGATCGCCACAGAGATAAGATATACATATTGAACACACACTGTTGCCTATTACCAGAGAAATAGAGACAGAGAGGAAGGTAGACAGACAGTTAGAGAGACAGGCCGCAGGAACACAAGCAGGGAGGCACACGTTCCCGGACACAGACAAACAGGCAACGAGACAGAGACAGGCGACTCCCACGGTATCGGTAACAAGAATGGTTGGCCGAAGCCTTTCACAGCGCAAGAGAAGCTGAATTAATTGAAGCCCAACCCCACCTTCCCGCCGCCTCGTCTGATAAGGCACGTCGCCCCTACTCCCACCCCCACTCTAAGGGTTTGCAAGGTGCCTCCCTCCCCACTACAGCCACTACATACCACCCCATTCATGTTCCTGACCTGTCTACTTTTTTTTCCTCCCTGCCTCTCTCCATATATTGTCCTCTTTGAACTTTTCTGTGTTCTTTCTTCTCAAGTTTATCTTTCTGTTCTGTTCATATATCCATTTTATTTTATCTTTTGATCTATTTTTGCTTTTCCTACATCTTTCTCTCTTTGTCTTACTGGCTTTATATTTATTTATTCTTTCTCCTTTCTCCCATTTTCTATTCTTTCTTTTTTTTCATTACAATTTTTTCCCTCTATTTTCCCTTTTCTGCCCCATCTAATGCCTTTTTTACTCTATCTTATCCACTCCTATTCATATCCTGCACTTCATTTATTCCTAGATTTCCACATTTCTTATATATATGTTGTATATATTGCTCTTCATATTTCCTTGTCTGCCTTATCTTTCAACACCGTGCACACTATATTCTTCACCCTTCCACTCCTTCCTTCCTTTTACTGTCACTTTATCCCTTACCTCACTCCCTCTTCCCTTGGTACACTTAATCTTCTGTCTATCCTGCGAGCTACTGATTTTTTTTTTATACCTTCCTACTATATGCCGTTTATGCTTCATCCCTCATCCTTCTCCCTTTCTTTTAATATTTCATTTTATTTCCCCTATATATGCTTCCTTCCTCCCTCTCTCCTCTTCCTTGTCCTCCTCTCCCTCGTTTATTCCCCTGATGTGTGGGATACTTACATATACAAAATAATGAAAGCATAATTCTTTACCACATTATATTGTTGCATGACACAGGAACCTCGCAAGACTAGAAGTATAATTAATAATATGTTGTATCAGAATATTTACTTTTTTAATATTTTCTACATTCTTTTTTCCATGGCGTGGCTTATTGTTATCTTTATTAGAATGCATTGAGAAAAAAAAGTGTGTGTAAGTGGGCGAGATGATATCCAGCGTCCATTAACATCAGACTTCCTGTTATTCTTTCATGCATCGCAGATATAACAAGGTAGTATTTTTATATAACGTTATTTGAAACACTATTCTTGCGGTGTTTCATGACTTGTATTCATCATAAAGTAATGCAACAACGTGTAAAAAGGTCACTGTACACATGCCTTCCCTCCTCTCATTGACAGTGTAGCGCGTCTCTCGGTTCGTAAAGGTTAGAAAAGTGTTGCAGGCGGTTAAAAAGTTTCCTCTACACGATCTTGTTGTGTTAGCGGTGTTGATAGTGTTGTTGTTGTTCTTAGTGGTGATGGTAATGGTGGTTGGGTTGTCGCTGCTGTTGCTATTGCTCTAAGCTCACACTTCGAACACGGAACTTATCTTGTCAATTCAACCCAAACAAAATTTCCTTTCGAGCCGTCCATGAATCAGTGTGTGGCGCGTGTCTCGCCCTGCCAGACCCAGGGCGAGGCAGCGGTGCGAGGAAGCGTTTGGCGCCCCTACACAGTTTTTCTTCGTGTGGATGAGTTACAGATTGTTTTGCCTTTGAAGGTAAGCTAGGGAGAGAGGCATGGTACGGGGAGAAAGGGAGAAAAGTGAAAGGATAGAAAG
The DNA here is from genome assembly GCA_036785275.1 of Cancer borealis. Taxonomy (NCBI): domain Eukaryota; kingdom Metazoa; phylum Arthropoda; class Malacostraca; order Decapoda; family Cancridae; genus Cancer; species Cancer borealis. The sequence continues at coordinate 11,869 of JAXIVD010007341.1, forward strand.
GGAGGTAGAGAGGGAGGTTGTTTTACTACTAGGCAGAGATTGCAGGGAGAGTAACATTTTTTTTTCTTTACACCAATGTCCGCGCGCGTCCTTTGACTGTAAATGGCGGTGAATGTGCAGGCTGTGTTGGCGTGGGCAGGTGCAGACTATGGCGGTGCATTTAAGGGCCCATGTTGCCCGCCGCCCCACGTGACAGAGGGCCACGATGAAAACACCGGCTAATGGCTGACATGCAGGTGATTTCGAAGAACTGGCTGACATATGGGCAGTGCGCGGCGTGAGCGGGATGCGAACATGGAGTTACAGGTCACCGTGCAAGCCTGACATCCATTCAGCCACTGTTCAATTACTCCTGCCGTAGCCATGCATCGTAGTACAACGTGTATAGGAATAATATATTTTTTTTTATCATATACGTTTTTTCATTTATAAAGTATTCTATTTTTGTAAATCAGTTTTTTGGGCGGTGGATTTCTTGTAGCTTAACCAAATTTTTAATAACTTTTTCTTTCCATTTTCTTACGATATATACATACATGTCTGTGCTTTGTATGGAAGTCACTACATACACAGTGAGTTCAGAGTGAGTGCCTGTTTGCAATCAAAGAGCGTGTATCGTCTGCGTCCATATAAGTAACCAGTCGTTAATTATGTAAAGTGACAGTTTAGTTACAACCACTAGTCTACATGCATCACGAGTCACTCCTTTGTCCTTAAGTGTATCCATAAATCATGTTCAAAGTTCCTGCCTGACTGAGAGATTAAACACACTGAAGAGACAATAACACGCATGATTTACTTCATTTTTAATTACCAATACGTTCTTACTGAGATGTTTCACGCTGCCAATCATGTACTAATACTACTTATCAATGCATTACGACTTTATTTTTGTAGAATCGTAGGTTTTTGTTTGAGTGTTTCATCTTCAATGTGTGTGTGTGTGTGTGTGTGTGTGTGTGTGTGTGTGTGTGTGTGTGTGTGTGTGTGTGTGTGTGTGTGTGTGTTTGCGTATGTTGGTTGATTGCTCATATGTACACGAAGAAAGAAAGAAAGAGAGAGAGAGAGAAAAAAAAGAGAAAAAGAAGAGAAAAAAAATATACCACCAATAATACCGTGACTGAAAGGTAATGTTTAAGGTGAAATTTGTCTGAACCGCGTAAAAAGGGGGAAAGGAAAAATCTGGTAAGAAAGTTGAGATTTACCTCAGGTGTCACGGGAGGGAAGAAAAACTGTGGGCGTGAAATACAACGTCGATTCCGGACTGTGAGTTGTCGTGATTATTGGCACTTAGGCGTGAAGGAGAAAGGTTGTTTCCATCAATAAATAAAGAGAGAGAGAGAAAGAGAGAAAGAGAGAGAGAGGAAAAAAAAAAAGAGAGAGAGAGAGAGAGAGAGAGAGAGAGAGAGAGAGAGAGAGAGAGAGAGAGAGAGAGAGAGAGAGAGAGAGAGAGAGAGAGAGAGAGAGATACACATACACTATCAGATAAAACCAATAAACTATAATAAGAGGCAAAATAATACAAAAAACAGCCAGGAAATTTACAAACATATAAACAAAAATATAAAGAAAGAAAAATACAGTTAGAGAAACACAAGAGAAACTGGAGCAGAGAACCCGAGGTAAAAGTAATAAATAAACAAAAAGACACAAGAAAAGACAAACACACCGACATAATACAACGGAAAAAACAGAGAAAGAAAACGAGGAAAAGAAGATAAAGAAAACGAGAAGAAGGAAGATAAAGAAAATAGTCTGTCACATTAACGGCAAATATACAACAAGGATGATTATTACTGCGTCAAAGAGAATACAGTATCAGTCCACAAAAATAAGGACAACTGTAATTTATTGGTCACGAACGGGGACTGAAATATTAACTTACGTGTCTCTTTGTCTCGTGCAGTGACGTCCAACCCTAGCAGTGATAAATAGGCTTCATTTATTTGCCTTAAATATAACCACGATCACTAAACATTGTATAGAAAAAATAAATGAATATATAAAAAACACGTAATAATGAAGGAGGAAGAGGAGGGAAGAAAGGAAGAAAAATATAATTGAAAGAAACAGGTACACAGAGGTAATAGAGAAGGATGAAGGGGAGAAAAAGTGAGTTATAAATACAATTGACGACGAATAGGATGCATAAAAGAGAAGCACAAGGAGGAGAGACGAAGGAAGACCTACCTGTTACCTATCTTCTACCTTCCCCTTACCTGGTCCTATCATAATTAACACTCCACACCTCATCACGACGCCTAAAGATAATAGTACCTCCTCATTTTCCCAGTTTGCTGCTGAAGCCAGACCAATTAACTTCTCTACTCTGACTTACGAACGCGCCTCCTCCTTATTACCGAAGTAAGAACAGGAAGGGGGATAGGAAGGAGGGATGGAATACAGTCTAACCTTCCCTTGTCTACTTCTACACCCCCTCAAGGGATCCCGTCTGGTTATCACACTTATTCAGGCTTCTAATATATGCATAGGGACTTGGAACAGAGGGGTGCGCGGGGACGCCAATCCTGCAACAAGTGAGTGAGAATGAAAGTCAGAAGCCACACTAAGACACCGTAGAGAGAGTGAAAGAGCGAGAGCGAGAGAGAGAGAGAGAGAGAGAGAGAGAGAGAGAGAGAGAGAGAGAGAGAGAGAGAGAGAGAGAGAGAGAGAGAGAGAGAGAGAGAGAGAGAGAGAGAGAGAACAACTATAATAAATGTATATGAAAATGAAGTGCAATATTATGATCACTTAATACTGTGGGAATCATGTTATGAGTTTTATTAATTAAATACACAGCAATTTATGGGACAACACGGATCTCATTGTTCATTATTTACAGCTTTTTAATACACCTTATAAAAAGCAGCACAAGATTAATTTACGCAATCTCCGCAAACAAAACTCAACATTATTACATTAATTTCACGTGTGTACGAAGAAAAAGAAAAAATCAAACTATACAGTAATATATTTCAAGAACGAAGGGACTGAGCGATCTTATAAGTAGTTCTTTTATCTCTTTTCTTTTCAATAAGACGAGCATAAAGGCGAAGCATCAGAACTGAGTGAAACTTGCGAATTAATCTTAAGCTCGGCCTCACAAGGGTGCCAAGAAAGACGATGAGGAAGAGACGTATGAAGATGGAATGAAATCTTGACGACCAAAATAAAAAAAAAAGGAGGAGGGAGCAGGAGTAAGAAGGACTAAGGAAGAAGCGGGAGAATAAAGGGACAGAGGAGGAGGTTAAGGATGAAGCAAGATGTGGATAGGAGCGTCTAGTCGTAAGGAAGGATAGAGGCGGTGGGTGGGGATGAAGGCTATGGAAGGACTACATGGAGCTGATGGGATGTAACCTTTCAGAGTGACGGACGCAGACGAATGCCAGGGTGAGGGAAGATGTAAAGAGGGGAGCTGGGGGGGGAGGGGGGCGTGGAGGGCGAAGGTGACGCTGAGGAAGGGAAAGGAATGAGGGGAGGCACAGGTAGGTTTAAGGGGGGTAGGGAGAGGTCAGGAGGTAGTGTAAGTACCAACATTAGACACTCAGACACCGAACACCTGACATACGTCGTTCTCCCCTTCCCTCACTTGTCTCATTTACCTCAACAGTCTTACCTATCGCCTCACCTCCACGTCTCTCCTTTCCTCCACTTACATTCTCCCTTTTTCATCAACTGTCTCTCATCTCTCCAATATTTCTTTCCTTCCTCATACACATTATTTTCTAACCTAATATTTGATCTCATTCTTTATTCCTGATCCCTTTTAGTCCTTCAGAAAGAGTCTACTTTGTTTCTTTCCCTTCCTTCCATTTCCCTTCACACATGATTTAACAACCCACTTTTGTTCTCCATCACCAAAGAGAGAAAAAAAAAGTACTACAGACAAGAGAACAGAAATAAGAGACTGGAAATAATGCACAACAGGTTAGCAGGTACTGATAAGGGAAGTCAAGTAAGGAATAACAACAAAGGGAACACAGGTAAGAGACTGCAGGTAGAGGGTTCAAGGGGTTCAGGTGAGGGTGAACGTGAAAAAGGAGCCAAAGAAGTGGACTTGCATGTGGAAGGTTGCAAGGAAAGTTAAGAACAGTAGCTTATAGAATACAGAGAAGGAATTAAATGTTGAAGAAGAAAGACTTTAAAATAAGAACCAACGTGTAGGAAATATAAGAGAGGATGAATTATAGGTACAAAGATACATATATGAAGTTACAGGATAAATGATAATATACTACACGTAATACATTTTTAAGGGCTATAGGAAGGGAAGTACAGGTAATGAAAATACAATAAGGTAGATAAAAGAAGTTATGCGACACAGAAAGGGTTAGAAAAGAACAAAAAAATAAATCACACAAAAAAACAAGGAGTCTGTGAAAATACTGAAACGAATAAGGGATTGGAACGAGGTATTAAAGGCGATTTAGAAAGTTGAAAAAAACAAATGAAGGGATGAGAGACGTGATCCATACTTAATCGTCCCAATATTAAATTAAATACGACACTGGACGAGCGCATAAAGTCGCACACTGGCATTTGTAAGTCGGAAATACGAGTCTCCAATAAATGACTGGAAACACAACTCACTCAAATTCATGGTCTTTATTCTCTCTTTATGTTGTTTATTGTCCCGTTACTTTAATTTTGGTTTTAACAGCAGGACAAACAAGTGAAAATCATGAGTGTGAGTGAAGTACAAATGTTATGTTTTATGGTTGAAACAATGAGTTATGAATACAAGGGCCACACATCATCAATAGTTAACAAAGCAGGTAATGAAATACTAATTAATCAACTAACTACATTACTAATTAAGTACCTACAACCCACTTAACTAATGAGGTCACTGATCATATGAATAAACATATATATTAGTCAATGAATTAATGAATAAATACGTAAATATACGAGTTAGGTAATTAATTAATGTTAATCTGAAGTCAAAGTCGACGTGAATTACAAAAGGACGAAATGACGCACAAAATCACGCTTTCAGAAGGTAAGTAATTATTTCAATGTTGGGAATAATAAACGAAAAGTATTCAAGGCCAGTTTATTTCTATTGTGCGTTTCACCGAGAAGAAAATTATATATAAAAAAAATCACGCATGTTTTTTATAATCTTGTTTTTCATGTGTGTGTGTGTGTGTGTGTGTGTGTGTGTGTGTGTGTGTGTGTGTGTGTGTGTGTGTGTGTGTGTGTGTGTGTGTGTGTGTGTGTGTGTGTGTTATGTGTAGATAATATACTGATAATGGAGGGCTGTTTAGAGTAAAAAGAAAAATATATACATAACATATACCCATACGATAACACTACATTACGTGCTACTTTAAAATGAGGAAAAAAAAACCACACTAATACGTAAGACATTAAACATTGAACAGGAAATCTTTACGTTGAAAAAAATATCACTACTTATCTTTAGAGAACGAAAAATAGAAAGATAACTAGGATATGAGGGAAAAAAAAGCAACACCTTTTCATGAGATAAAAGAAATTTGTTACGTAAAAAAAAAAAAAAAAAAAAAAAAAAAAAAAAAAAAAAAAAAAACAAATAAATGTTATAAATTAAAACGATGTAAAATATAAATAACAATTAACCAAAAAAATCAAAACTGTCTTGACCCTCAAACTATTCGGTTCAAGTTATAAAAAAAAAAAAAAAAAAAAAAAAAAAAAAAAAAACCGAAGGCAAGGATAAAATAAATATATCTAAAAAGTATATAAGAAGATATTGGGAAATAAATACCGTGGGAGGTAATTAGGTTATCAAGAGTATGTGTCATCCTATGAGACCAAAGGAAAAAAAAAAAAAAAAGTAATAAAGAAAAACCTGGGAACATCAAGGTCAAGGAAAAACATGAAAAGTTTCCCCAATATCTGACACACTAATTAAGAAAGAGAGAAAAAAAAAAGGACACACACACACACACACACACTTTTCCAGGTAAGACGGTGTTGTCATCTTTACCTGCGTCTTTTTACCTGCCTTCCCTCCAGGTGAGTTGATTAGTGAAGTGAAACCTGACAGTGTGTTATGAGGGGGAAAATTTCATGTCCAACTCGAATGAAAGTGCGTCGTGCAAGAATAATATACATGAAGGAGGAATAATATAATGCATACAGCTGTCGCGTTGTGTATAATGTATAATAATAATAATAATAATAATAATAATAATAATAATAATAATAATCTTTCAAGGGAGCGAGATTTGTCCTGGATGTAGAATGCATCAACACTTTTTACTCGGTTCATAACACACACACACACACACACACACACACACACACACACACACACACACACACACACACACACACACACACACACACACACACACACACACACACACACACACACACACACACACACACACAATAGCATTTAGCATATTACAAAAATCATTTTCTCTGCATCTGCCAATCCTCCCCCTTCCTCCTCTTCCTCCTCCTCCTCCTCCTCCTCCTCTGTGCTCCCTGCCGCCCTCCTCCTGACGCCAGTATAATAGGGTATGAATTTAATGGCAGCCACAACAGCCATGAACAGATTTACGGGAGATCGAAAATGGAGTCTCAGGAGTGAGGGAAAATAGAATGGGAGGAGGAGGAGGAGGAGGAGGAGGAGGAGGAGGAGGAGGAGGAGGAGGAGGAGGAGGAGGAGGATGAGGAGGAGGAGGAGGAGGAGGAGGAGGAGGAGGAGGAGGTACTACCAAATAAATGTATGAACGATAAGCAATGATCATAATTAGATTCTTTAAGACAAAAGGGAATAAAAAACAGTCATAAGAATAGAAGAAGTGCTAGGAGAAAAAAAAGTAAAGGGCAACAAGATTAAAACGATAAAACCAAAACCATAACGACCAAAAAAATATATATATAAATGGAAACAAAAAAAGAAAAGAAAATTAACGAACATATGAAATAATAAGCATAACTCACACCACCACCACCACCACCACCATCACCATCACCACCACCATAACCGCAACCACAACCACCACATTAGTCACTAAGCGAGTTTAAAAGGAAGTCAAACACACTTACTGTGGAAAACCCATTATGCTTTCACAGCTGGACTTTAACATTGAGGGAGGAGGGCGTAGGGAGGCAGAAGGAAGGAGAGAAGGAGGGGAAGGAGAAGGAAAACATGAAAGGGAAAAGTCACATTTATCCTTTCCTTCTTTCCTCTTTCCTTCCCCGCATCCCCTACTCAGAGTCCCCAGTGGATACCAATAGCCTAAGCTGCTTAAAATGAGGCTCTCTTGACACACTACTGAGGCTTCGAAGCTCCATTATTGAAATCCGATCACACTCTTACACCACGATTCACATTCCTCACTGAAGGTCAGGGAGAATCCGAGCATCAAGGAGGAAAGTAGGAAAGCCTTAAATACTCCTCCTTCTTTTCGTTTTTATACTTAAGATTAGTTACCGAGAGCGTCCGTGCAAGATATACAGCGACAGATATAAGAGCGGCTTCATATGAGGTCCCGAAATCTTATAATAGTAATAATATGGCGGCTCTACATGAGGGCCCAGCAATGAGTGACCACCCAGATGTAATGACCACACCGCTGCTTAAGGAAGGTGGAGAATGATGGAGAAACGGAGGGATATAAACATCGAAGTCTCTCTCATATGACGGACGGTAATGAAGACCTGAATCTGGCTATGCTGCAACAGTGACGTAAAAAAAACTAATCTACAGCGTAATGAAAGCTAACATGATTTACTATAAGGATAGAAACAGCACTACGTTGGAGCTCCGAAAAGGCTTAATTCGAAGTAAGCTTCCATGACGTTAAAGTTGACGTTACCAACTTGCGTGACCTTGAAAAAATAATGTAAATGTCGCGTCAGGGCGTCGACTCGTGGGCGTTGAGAGCGACGTTAACTGAGGACTCCCTTCCATCTTCCATCGCTGGATATCAAAGTCTGTATATCTGATTGGCTATTCCCATTTCACGGGCTGGACGCAGACTGATTGGGACTTCCATTTCGGGAAAATAATAGACGAGTGATTGACAACTTCCATTCCAGGAGTATTCGATCCTTCACTACTCATAGCTAGCAGGATGAAGCAATCTCGTGCCGGTGTATTGCTAAGGCATGTGTGGAGTGGTTACATGTGCCTTCATCTCCTACTACTAAGGACTCTACTGCCTCCTGTATTTCTTGACGTTTCTGTTTGGCGTTTGGCTTTCACGGTAAGTTATTCAAAGCATCACTTTCTTGCTTTACTGCTGAGATTAATGACTTAGAGAGAACGTGTGTGTGTGTGTGTGTTTGAGAGAGAGAGAGAGAGAGAGAGAGAGAGAGAGAGAGAGAGAGAGAGAGAGAGAGAGAGAGAGAGAGAGAGAGAGAGAGAGAGAGAGAGAGAGAGAGAGAGAGAGAGAGAGAGAGAGAGAGAGAGAGAGAGAGAGAGAGAGAGAGAGAGAGAGAGAGAGAGAGAGAATTTAGCAAAACTGACTCAAAACAATGGAAAATAGTTACTTAATCCAGACAAATGCTCCTTTCGCCGTATACCAATTAGTGCGAAGAGAGTCTCTGAAGGACCCTCGACTTAAGG
>JAXIVD010007342.1:0-5000 GCA_036785275.1 Cancer borealis
CTGCGATCCGCCAGTGCTTTGGTCCAGGATTTGTAAACTAATCAATATAACAGTTCCTCTCTCCCCTTATTTACCCGCGGTCACGTTTTTATTGCACCACAAAATACAAGAGGTATTTTATTTTGCTGAATTCTGATGGAAGGAACTATAAAACTGTGGAATTTTTTTTCGTTTTTTTTTTTTTTTTTTTTTTTTTTTTTTTTTGTGTGTGTGTGTGTGTGTGTGTGTGTGTGTGTGTGTGTGTGTGTGTGTGTGTGTGTGTGTGTGTGTGTGTGTATATATATGTGTGTGTGTGTGTGTGTGTGTGTGTGTGTGTGTGTGTGTGTGTGTGTGTGTGTGTGTGTGTGTGTGTGTGTGTTTAATAGATTTGCTATTCGGAATTTTTCTTTTTAATTCAAATACTGACACAAGTACTTAATCCATCCCTGTGTGGAACAACTCTCTGGTGTGTAGAAAGGCTTCACCACACATTCCTGTAAGACTGGGTAGTCAAGGGGTGTTTGTGTGAAGAGTGACCAGCTCCACACCATTCGTTACGGCACCAAACCACTGCCGAGGAGGATTAAACGTGGGAGGCGTGAGGGGATGTTGCAAAATTATCTTTAACCCTCACTGTTTCCCTTTGGTTCTGTTCTCCGTTGTGTCCCTAAGACCGAATAATTACTGATTTCGTACCAACAGTCTATTTGTGCTCTGCGTATGCAGATGACTGTCTATCATGTTTTGTACGTGTGTTTTAATCCTAAGATAGGTGAACATACCTCGACTTCAGGCGGCTCAAATAAAGTACCTTCTGGGATTTGTTCAAACTATTGTAGTAGACTTTCGATGCTCTTTGCGTAAACCTATAACAATGGAGTTCAACGAAATTCTCTGGTTGTAATCAATTATCACCTCACTCGAACTCACTTGACCCCTGATACGCTGGTAACTGTCTGGCCTTTCAAAGAAATTTATTGGCCCTGAATGATTTCCTACAAAACAAATCCACATCCATCAACAATGTTGACTAGAAATATAAACCAAATTATGCAAAATCAATTTCCGTGAAAAGCCAAGCATCGAAAGTTTGCTTCAGAACTTTTCCTACTTTCATTATGTTGGCTTTACACTGCCCATAAGTATGGGAGCACGCCAGTCATTTTTTGGGGGTCGCTCATTCAATATTTCTAAGGAAAATAAATTTCCACATGACTGTCTTTAATCTCTCTCTTTGTAGAGCAGTGTTCCTTCCCTTGCCATCGACCGTTATTTTCAAAGTTACTGTCTCTTTTCAACTAGCAGACTACATGCATTTCAGCTTCCTGCGGCACCCCACCAAAAGATTCTATTCACTCCCATACCTGTTCTGTCCATTTTACAATTTAAAAAGTTAACCAGTATTTTTACACATCCATCCCTTCCCTGGCAAACTCTGGAACACTCTACCTTTCTCTGATTTTCCACATCACTGGCTCTTGGACTCCTCCAGTGCAGGACATCGACACCTCTCCTCTTTAGGAGCTATTTCTTTAGGGAAAGGGGAGGAGGGAGAGCTGTGTGAGCGGTATTAGGGTTTTCTTTCTTCCTAAGTTTGTTTTACTCCTGGTCAGTCTCCTTCTAATGAAAAAACAACATATATTTCAAATTCTTTCCCCGTTTTGCACCTCTTAAGTCTTTCTTTTTTCGCCGCAATGTTGCAATATTTTTTATGTTCTGACATTGTCTTATGGTTGGTATATGCATTACTATACTCATAAATTATGCAAGAAATACTGGAGCACTTTTAAAAACATGTTATGCTTCTTTGCAGAGAAAATGCAACAAATAGATTAGTGGAGCATGGAAGTAAGACAGTGAATGCAAAATAAAACAAACAATCAACTGCATAACACACAATCAAGAAACCATAAACACAAATAAAATATTCCTGTCAAATGTGTTGAAGCTTGTAGGAATGCAACTTTTGAACATTCAATATCAAAATTAGACAAGCATACAGAATGATAAACATAAATAAATTTGTTAGTTGAGGTGAGAAAAGCATTTCTTAAAAGTAAAAAAGAGAAGCTACTTTAACGTCCAAGTAGCTACAACCTAAAACAACGGATTTATTGATTAATAATTCAGCATATCATCACGCGCAAGCCAACTGGTGGAGAGTCATAAGTTTTCATCGTGTTACGGATACTTCATAAAACGTCATCCGATAACAGATATTTCATTAATTAATAGCCACGTTGAACGATTAAATGAGGCAGTCTTGGTTAGTTAAGAGGAGAGCATGTTAGCACGATGGACGCGTGAAGAAGTCCGATGAAAGACGTGGCGTTAGAGGTATAGAGAGTGACTGTAGAAAGTGCATGTAGTGTGGCTGTAGTTTGTTATCGAGGAGTGCAAGAATTACGTAGTTCAATTATAACTGAAGAAATGGGAACTGAATAATTACAAACTGGAAAAAAAGACTAACAATTAAAAGGAACAACATTCGTCCTCTGCACTAACACAAATAAAAATCATTACGAGGAAATAAACAATGTAATGAGGTAGTAATTGACGATAAATCTGTTCATTTTCTGCCGTGCACTTTTTCTACTCAAACATATTACCTGCATCATTTCACAAAATGATTTGGTGTTCAGCTCGTCTACTCGGTGCTGGCAACAGTTTACGGTCATGGGCTCAAAAAAGACTCCAACAGATTATGATTTTTCCCTCTACGTCAAAAACATTGGTGTGTTAGCAATTGGTTACTTATTGACACTGACAGCTATTATCTTCATCAATGCGTTGCTTGTAAATGTGAGGATGCAATTATCAAAAATAAATAATTGATAATAGACTGCAATAAACATGGTAATCAACATGAATAGAGTTAGTAGCCGAGTTGAGAGGTGAGCAGAAAACAAGTTTGATAACGCTCGAGTACAACACCAAATAACATGGATATCTATTAATGATTCAGCATATCATAAATAACAAGCATATTGATAGAATATTGAGAAGGTTCCATTGTGTAATACGTACGTCATAACAAGTCATTAATAAGCAACTACTTCACTGGTTGGCAGTCACGTTCAGGGCGACTTTACACTTTCAGGCGTATAGATCAAGAATTTATAATCAGATTCTAGCTTGCAGTTGAACGATTTAGATGTGTGTATAGCTACAGTCAGACGATTACAAGTCTGTCTGTACGGCCCAACAGTGACGATAATGTAACAAGATTGTACACACTTTGACTGGAAAAATAAATAATGAAAGAAAAGTGTACACTAATAATAAAAAATACAACATATTCTTTATACACTAACAGTGGTTCTACACTCAAACAATCTTGCTTTTCAATTCAAATATATCCGGTTTCAATGGACCTACATATTCTTTTTTCTGAAACTAAAAAAATGGAAAAGTTTTTGAAGTGAGGAGCAAATTCATGAATGCGGATGAAGGTTTACAGTTTGCAGACGAAATAAAAATTGTGGTGTTTTTCGTGATGTAGTGTGGTTGTGACAGTTGAACCTAACGAGCCTGACCCGCCGCGGCCAAGGGGAGGATGAGACGCACAATGCAACACTGCTAGGCCGGGAGATATTACGGCTTCCCGCTGAGAACACAACAGAGCCGCCATTAACCTCTAGCTTATAGAAGTAGGTGCACGGTAGAGGTACTGAAGGACGCACACAACAGAAAAGTGAAGAACAATGACAAAATCTTACCGGGATGTTGTGATGGCCTATTGTATCGCCTTAGTTGATGTGTGTAAAAGAATGAAAGAATAGCGAAGGCAATAAAAAAAGAAGGTAAGCCTTTTCAAATATTCCCTTCCAGAGGTAAGGACGCAAGGTATACTATCAATGGCATGCATATATATATATATATATATATATATATATATATATATATATATATATATATATATATATATATATATATATATATATATATTTATATATATATATATATATATATATATATATATATATATATATATATATATATATATATATATATACATATATATATATATATATATATATATATATATATATATATATATATATATATATATATATATATATATATATATAAACACACACATACACACACACACACACACACACGAAAATATAACGAAAATATAAGAAAAGAAGAAAAACGTTAGAGGCTTAAAAATATTTTCTAAATTATGTAAATAAGTTTATGGACGATGGATGCCATAAAACACATTAAACCAAAATATTCCAGTAACAAAGTACATTATAGAATGTACATATAAAAATTTGAATAAGGCTTGCATAAAATAATGATAATAATAATAATAATAACAGTAATCATAATAATAATAATCATAGCAATTATAATCACAATCATAATCATAATCATAATCATAGTAATAATAATAATAATAATAATAACAAAAGCAATAATAAATAAAAAAAGAGTAAATCAAACTAAAATATCCATGCATTGTTGTGTCGTACGTAATTTGAAACTAAGACGAGTGGAGGGCAGCAACACTCCCAGCTAACTTGTATCAGCAAGGCAGATCACACGGGACCACTAAGGGAGTAACAACATTAGTCCAGAGAAGGGGAAGTCAAATATTAGATCCTTGTCACTCGGTAATAAAGGAAAAAAATCTATTAGAGAAATGGCAACCAATAATAATAATAAAAAAATCATGGTATTTTACGCTATTATTGGCTATAACTGGTGAACGAGGCAAACTATTGATATTGTTAACGTTCACCAACCAATGAGAGTCCACAGAAAACGGAAACGTATCATAGAAAATAGGTAAGTTGGTTGTTTTTAAGGGATCCTCAAGTGTTTGTATGAAGCGGCGTATTATTACTGAAACACATATATGAAGGAAAGTCAAAGCCCTGTATGTGTTTATCCTTATTGACGTTCAATGATTATAATACGTAAAATTATTCCAAGGGTTTTAAGATTAGTTATCCATCTTAGTGTGTACAGTAACAAAAAAATCACTACTCCTATGTTATGGTTTCCTA
>JAXIVD010007342.1:7500-10000 GCA_036785275.1 Cancer borealis
GCTAAAATTTGCCAGGTTCATATTTTGGTATTAGGCTAAAAGAGTTTCCAAACTTGTGAATTTCTCAAATGCCAAGGACTGATGTAACGCACTAACGTGGGATTGACATAAACACTGTGATACGACAAACGGCGAACTTTCAGTCTTCATCATAGGCATCGATGCTTTTTTGAATCTTAAGACTTCCGAGTCCTCTTTGCTCCTCTGCCTTTGTGTCTGCCCGTAAAAAAACACAATAAAGAAACACTTTTAAATACAAAAGAAGAATCAATGCAATATTAACAACGACAACAGTTATAACGTTTCATTTCCTTGTTTTGTTGTTAATAGCACATTATACAACACAATATTTTTTAACTATTGGTTTCACAGTTTTACCACAAATATAAATTCTTTCTAAGTGCCTTCATGCAGACACAAGGGCTCAGGCGGAGCCAGAAGTTCACGAGTATGGACCATTGGTGAGTAATAATTCGCTGTTACATGACATGAATACAAAAATATAAGAACAAAATTTTGCATTTATATACATTAATAGGAATTCCTCTGTCAGCAACAGAAAATGAACATTATCCCTTGTTGAAATATTACTACAATTTCTTTACAATATGGAACACAAACTGAAAACAAATCACAGCAGTGTTGCACACTTTCCAGGAACAGATATAAAAATATACAAGTGAACTCATTACCGATTTTCACTTAGCAATGAAAATATGAATTTATGTATCTGCTATGATTTTAAAACAATGTTTGACTTTTCAATAATCTGATTAAGTTTCAAAGGGATCCCATGAGATGGCATCAACACTATACTGAAAAATGTAAACAACAAAGTTTTGCAAAGGAGATAAAAATCTTGCCACTGCCATGCTGTTGTGCATTACCATCAAGTTCGTGCTTACATATATATTGACCTGCACACAAGACAAAGCGTTTATGTTACTGGTAAAGTTCAAAAACTTACATAATATCACCGTAGTCTTATCGTTCGTGCTGAAAAGATGGTGTGAAATGCCTGTTTTTTAAGATTCCTCTCGTCTGGAATTGGTTTACTTTCTTTGTGCTGGAAAGCGGAAAGATGAGGTGGCAAGTGTGCGGGAGCAATGCCTGGATAAAGGTGAGTGTTGGGGCACAGGTGGACAGTCATAGGAAAAAAAAGTATAAATGAGAGTAACGGCGTCATGTGATGAAGGTAAAAGGACAATGATAGGGGTGGCCGGGATGCGAAAACGACATAGAGTGAAGGAAATAAGAAGAGGGTGAATTACATAGAATTACATAGAAAAATCAGACCACACTGATCCCTGAGTCAATACATGGCGGTCTGTTCATTTCCTAAAAATAAATAAATAAATAAATGAATATTTGAGGGCGGGAGTCACGGTAGACGTGAGCTAAAGGACATTGGGTGAGAGAAGAAAGGATAAGGTGAAGGAGGGCAGGATGGACACAAAAGGAGGACACTACAATAGGATTTAGGTGGTGATAGGGCACGCGGTAATAGAACCAATGGTGTGACTGGAAAGAAGAGTAAGAAGACAGAGAAAAGAGAATAAAAAAATGGCATAGGAAAATTATGTGGAGATAATGAAAGGAAAAGAATAAAAAACAGACATAGGGGACCGAGAATTGAAGAGAATTCAAGTGATAAAAATGGACCAGCTATGGAGATGCAAAATGGATGGATCTCCTGATTGCATTACTTCCTAATGAACTAAACTTATAATCTTCAACACTAACAAGCGTTTCATGAGTTGAAATTTTACAATGCTTTCTGCTTGACGAGATCTTGCTAGCCATCTTGAAAACAATATTGTTCACAACAGCATAAAAAGAGCTCGGAATAAATATTTATTTCCTTGTTTTCAGCTCAAGGTCTTTCTCTGCTTCAAGTATAAAACAAAGACTGTGCCATTCAACATTCCACACTTAACACAACGCTTAGCATTCACTCTGAAGAAAAGAGCCTAACACACACACACACACACACACACACACACACACACACACACACACACACACACACACACACGCACACGCACACGCACACGCAAACACACACGCACACGCACAGAAGGGTCACCTGGCTATTCATCCATCAGACAGTCGTAGAGCAAGTCCACCAACGCCACAAATGTGGATTTCCGATAAGCATTACAGTACCAGCACTTAAACTATTTTCCCTCCACGTACTGAAACCATCCTCCCGCCTGAGTAATGGAGCAGCTTTCCATGCAGCAGTTCGGAATACTTGATTAACGGCAGCTTTCCCTCCCGCGCCAGGAATCAGCGATGAACATGCCTTTGAGTGTCGAAGCGTCATGAATGAACGTCAGAAAACGCTTGATATATTCTGCCGGATTCACAGTCTGCTGTAGGAATACTTCGAGGTGGGACGGAGCGGAGATGAGGAAGGAGAACGTTATATTACTACTGCATGATGATGTTGAATGGTAGTTATGGAGCTTCTAACACTATCATCATCACAGCCACTACA
>JAXIVD010007342.1:12500-20439 GCA_036785275.1 Cancer borealis
ATGATGAAGGGTAATTATACTTCACAATGAGAAATAGAAAAACACATTCGAAAAATTCACAATAATAACTCTCTCATTAGCAACGGCCATTTCACTACTAAAATAAATCAACATTGCGTTAATTCTACTACTATTATTACTACTACTAATAATAATGATAATAATAATAATAAAAATAATAAAGTACGTATTATATGGTAGAAGATGTGACTATAAAAAGGAGCTGAAAAGTGAGTCTTGAGGTAAGGGATAACACGACTCTGCAAAGGAACGGAAGCAAATGACTAACGACCACGCAAGATTCAGAAAAGGAGGAGTTTCGCGCGGCGGCCACAAAACCTGATCATTTTAGACGTAAACGAGAGAGCTCCCTGGGCTAAGGATAATTAATGTTTACGTAGTGATGTGTGTGTGTGTGTGTGTGTGTGTGTGTGTGTGTGTGTGTGTGTGTGTGTGTGTGTGTGTGTGTGTGTGTGTGTGTGTGTGTGTGTTCTTCTATACGTTCCTCTTCCTATTTTTCAAAACTTGGAATATCAACATTCTAAGATACGAGTTCGTTGGCAACCAGGAAGTAATTGCAACAAAATATATATAACAACTTACTGACACTTGACTCTTTCTGATGCAGTGGAGGTGGACTGTCTTG
This sequence comes from Cancer borealis, assembly GCA_036785275.1. Classification (NCBI taxonomy): domain Eukaryota; kingdom Metazoa; phylum Arthropoda; class Malacostraca; order Decapoda; family Cancridae; genus Cancer; species Cancer borealis. The sequence continues at coordinate 13,147 of JAXIVD010007342.1, forward strand.
AAAATTAAAGAAAATAAAAAATAAAAGTGTTAAATGCCCGTGAGATATGACTGCATCCAGGAATCCCACTGTGTCTTCTGCAAGGGAGTAAGAAGGTCCTCCAGCACAAAAGCTCCCGAGGACACTAACTGAATCAAATGTTTACACTGCCACGCCTTCTTCGTCACATGATATTACAGTGTGAAACAAGGAAGGTTGAGATAATACATTCGGTAGTGATGATGAAAACGGATGATGATGATTACTGATATCACTAATAGGCATTCGATAATGTTTTTCTCAACTACATGAATAAGCTGCAAGACAAGAAATGGTAAATAAGGGGTTTAATAATAATACTTTTCATATATAACACTTGGAACTGCTGTCTCCTGTCGAAAGTGTGTGTGTGTGTGTGTGTGTGTGTGTGTGTGTGTGTGTGTGTGTGTGTGTGTGTGTGTGTGTGTGTGTGTGTGTGTGTGTGTGTGTGTGTGTAAAATATCGGCTTGTTTGGATATAAATTCGTTCGGTTTTTGTGGCTGACATCATTACGTACTCCGTTTTACTTAATTTTTTTTTTTCCACCTTCTAATACATGTCACTCCACTTTTAATATTCTTGTTTATATTCTTTCACACAAAACTAATGGACACTAATGGCACACAACTTTGACGCATCATCATCTTTTCTTATATTTTTTTCTTCCTTGAATTAATACTTTCATATTCAAACAAAAAACGAATATTTATACTTTTTAACATTTTTACACTTCACTTTTTATTTGGTTTTGAGCGTTTTATTCACTTAACCTCTTTACTTCCTCGCCACACTCCACATTCCCTTACTTCCTTCCCCGCACTGTACCTGTCCAACCCGTAACCTCGTACCCTAATTTCTATTCTTAAAACAACGGCCCCACTTACACCCGCCGTCTGCTGCAATGTCCTGATAGCCAGAATTACCCTCTTCAACCGACATTCTGGTGCCTTTCCTAGCATTACCAGCTTCATATCCCTTCCTCTCCTCCAGTGTCCCCGACCTCTTACCCGCCCCTCTACCCTCTTTCCCTCTCTCTGTCCTCTCCTTATCACTCCCTGTCTCCTCCCTACACCATCTCACATTTCAGGTATCTGATTTCCGTGTGAGTGTCTGAGCTGCCAATGTTTTCTCGTCTGATGGTGAACCCTGCCTTATGTCCGGCAGGAATAAGGTTCAGTAGTACGGTAGAAATTTAGAACCGAGACGGGAAAGTGAGCAACGGAAAAAGAAGACAGAGAAGAGAGAACCAAAGCTAACAAGAAAAAAAAGAGAAATGTGTAAAAAAAAGTATTACACTCTGTTGGGAACACGAATTTGTATTTAGAGCAAAGAAGGTAGGTGTGAATGCGTTGCTGGTACTCACCATTTGTCAGCTGTTCACCCAAAGGAATGAGAAGCGGCACCAGCACGTTCACGGCCATGACAGCGGAGATGGCGTTGACATAAACCTGGAAAAAAAAGATGAGTGTTATAAATATTTCGTCAATACACTCACGGGAAAGAACACGGGGCAACACCAAGTATTACTATCACTACGGATTTTGTCACTGTCTCTTGTGTTCTCTCAGACCGACGCCTATTTACTCGTCACGTGTTTTCTAGTTATTTCCAACAAGATCTTGAATATACTTTGGCATTTAGTAGTTAATCCGATCAGCTACAACCTCCACCTCAACCGTGTCTTCCACTTTAGCTGATCCACTAGCCATCAGACCCCTCCTCTTTATCATCTTCTTTTTCTACACCCTCCACCACCTCCACATGATGTCATCTACTTTCAATGACCCACCAGCCAGCTCCCCCAGCTGATCATCATCTACTTCATCTACCCAAAAACCCTTTATTTTCAAACATAAAGGTGAGAGGAAAAAATGGTGCCGGCCTCTGCCCCCTGAATGAGCTCATTGTTTTACTGGTCGTTAGGCAGCCTCGTCTCGCACATTCCCATTGCATATTTCAGCTGCTGTTATAAAAGTATTCTCGACTCGTCCATGTCAAGTAGGTCTCTTACCTTCTGGCTCTGCTTTGTGCAGGATAAATTTATATTTTAGCATACGTAATATAAAAATAAATAAAGTACGAAAATTATTATGTGAGTTTATAACGCAAATGAGGCCTCTTGTTCTCGTCCGACTCAGGAACCAGTGAACTCTTTCTAATGATTTATAGACCAATAATTTAAATTCTCCTTAAATATTCAAACTAAAAAAAAATCACTTTACGCAGTTTCATTATGAATACTGGAATACAAGTCTTGTAGGTTTCCTTTCCTATCAATAAATTGTGAAGCAGAGTAATTTCAGCCATTAAAGTTTTCACGTTTAATATTTGTTAATAACATTGGAACGTTTTCATAAGTTTTTTGTTACATTTTACTTTTTCGAACTCTTTTCATTTTTTGTAATACTTTTTAAAAATCATTAGACAACAATTTCCCTCGTCTTTTCTCTCTCTCTCTCTCTCTCTCTCTCTCTCTCTCTCTCTCTCTCTCTCTCTCTCTCTCTCTCTCTCTCTCTCTCTCTCTCTCTCTCTCTCTCTCTCTCTCTCTCTCTCTCTCTCTCTCTCTCTCTCTCTCTCTCTCTCTCTCTCTCTCTCTCTCTCTCTCTCTCTCTCTCTCTCTCTCTCTCTCTCTCTCTCTCTCTCTCTCTCTCTCTCTCTCTCAATATTCATCACAATTTTTTTTTGCAAGGCGTCACGTGCATTTTTACGCATAGCCTATTGTGCTGATCAACTTCTTTGTTTACATAATTTATACCATCCTTACCAAAACAGGCACTTTTATCTCTACTGCTGGTCAGGTCCGTTCCGCCTCGCTCTTCACATCATGCCTCAAAAACATTATTTTCCTCGTCGTTAAACACCACTATGTACACTTACTGGCCAGAATCACCGCAAAACGGAGATTGAAACATTATCAAGTTTCCTTAGCTGTCGACGGCAAATACATGTAATCGTTGATGCAGTTGCTATATTTATACTCTCCCACGTTGAACCCTTAAGAATCCTACTACAGGAATACCGACAAGCGACAAATGAACATCCAAACCAACATGCAAAATTTTAACAAAACTTTTCCAGACAATTAAAACAGAGAGGCAGGTGACATTTTATTTGACCTGATCATGAAGTTTCTAATTTACAATGGACGGAGCTCCGGTGATTAATATCTTCGTTTCATCGCTGTTGAATGTTGTGTTGTTTTCCTTTGCTATTTTCTCTTGACCTTGTGAACACGAACCACATGTGTATTTCTCATCCCTACCTCTCTCTCCCTCTTCCTTTCCATCTTATCTTCCTGCCATCGTTCTCTCTCTCTCTCTCTCTCCCTCCCATCAACAGGACACCTTACACCCGGCATGGAGCGGCGTCTAATCCCTCTTGGGGGTGTGGGTTGCCAACAAGTGGGCAGCTATAACCTCCTTGGCGGGTGACACATAGCCCGCCACATACTGTTCAGGTGTTACATCCAATAGTGAGCACCCACCACGCATGCTGTGCCGGCCCGTCCCCGCAGCCACCACGTTATTGACCGTCCCCAATACCACCCACCAACACCCTCTTATCTTCCTCCTCTTCCTCTTCACGCCACACCCGAAAATATTCACACCACTTAACTGTTCACACAAAAAAATAAGAAGCGACGTTAAGGTCAAAGTATTAGACTATCTTATGGTACTTTGGTATCTATTCAACAACCATTCCTGTGTGTTAATGCATGATAAAGTTGAGCTTATGACTTAATGGGGGACACTTTATACAGAGAAACAAAATAATTACGTGTGAATTTTGGATACTAAATAACGTGGTAGCTTGTAAAAATTGTCATACTTTCATACATAAGGAGGAGAAGATAGGCCTTCACATCTACTGAGAGAGCGTTCCTATGACAAGCCAGGCGCGTTGCAGAGATTACGACCAGGAAAAGATGCCTCTGCTTGAAGGTTATATGTTGATGCAAGGCGAAGGAAACTGAGGCAGGAGGTCCATAACATTCGGTCTATTCTTGGAGGCAATTGTTCCTCATGGGATCGTCATTATTGATGATTACGACTTACAGTTGAATACGACAACCATCCTCCTCCTCCACCTACCACGACCACCTCTTGAGCAAGGACACGACACCTCTATCCTCACAACAACTACGACCTCACACCATCCGGCGTTTCCCTTGCTCCTTCCCTTTACCTATAACTTAAATACTGCAACCAAATGCAACACCAACCCAACATAACTAGCCACTTGAAGCCGTTTGTCCTCGGCACCAACCCCACAAGCAGCCTTTGTTGACGCTGTTCTGGAAATGCGGGAGGAAAGTATAGGATGTCGTCGGAGGTGGAAAGAGCGTCTGAGGTTTGGTACGAAAATGTAGGACTGAAAGTGGGGGTGCGGATGAGACCTTGCAAGTGGAGTGGTAGGAACCGTGGGAGTCTCAAGTGAAGGTATAAATATATAAGGGAAGATAGAAAAGGACGCGGGAGTAGAAGAGAACACTGGAGGCTGGAGGGAGAGTGTAAAATGTGGTGGGCAAAGTGAACCGGTTGGGGATTAAGAGTGAAATATTATTGAAAGCAAAAAAGTATGAGGAGAGAGTAAAGAAAGTGCGGAGGAGAGACAAAGGTAAAGACCAGAGAGAGATAAAAAAAAGAGAGAGAAAAGTATATCAATGATCGGTAAATAGGGGAGAAATGTTGAGAGTGAGTAAAGCTACGAGTATTGTGCAGGGACTTTAAGGAAACATGAAAGGGACAGGATGCGCACAGTATAAGAAGTAGGGAAAAAGAAGCATAGTAAGCACAAGTATGGAAAGAAGTGAGGGTGTGGGTATGCAAAAATGTGCTATATTTTCCGCGTCTTACTGTCACTGAAACTCTCATCTCTGACTCTCTCTTGCACACGTTGGGACACGGTTTTTAGTTCTCCGTTCACATCGACCTTAAGTGTCAGAACGCTCTCGTACCTTCTTCCCGAATCTTCCTCCTCCACTTCCTGATGACTTGACTCTGCACACTTTTATGATCTCGTGGCCACCCCTAGTGTGTGTGTGTGTGTGTGTGTGTGTGTGTGTGTGTGTGTGTGTGTGTGTGTGTGTGTGTGTGTGTGTGTGTGTGTGTGTGTGTGTACCTATCTGCTTACTAACACAGCATACAATTCATACATATTATCGATAGGCAACAAATAACACATCTGGGAGTTTGGAAGCAGGATGTAAATGATCCATGCAATCAAAGTATGCTCAAGTCTGGCTATTACTTGGTCCCACACCCAAAGTATTCCACTGATAACCTCCAAGCTTGTTTTAAGTTTTAGATACAGTGGAGGCAGCGTTCTTTTAAAAAACATAAACTCGGTATAAGTAGTTTTGACACACTTTACCCCCAAGACGATAGCGGATCACGGCGAGGTTCCTGTATGCAATTCTCAAAAATGTATTCTGCTTACGTAAACATGTATGAGGGAAAAGTATATTAAAAAGACCCTGCATCTTCACTATTCTGCTGAAATGGATTTGTGAGATATCTTGCGTAAACCCTTAAAAGCAGAAACACACAGTCAAAAGCGGGTTCCATTATGAGTGATTTGTTATGATTCCATGAGAACGCGAGAGAAAGTTGGTGCAAAAGCATATATAAATTTCTGTGTATTTCATAAACTACCAATGTAAAGGAAGCAATGAAGTAGCTATTTAAGATTATAACATTGAACTACTGATGAGAGGCCACTGTGCAAATAAAGCATATATCAAGTATAAAACAAATAGTGAAAGTGAGGAGATAAAATTATACCAAACAACAGGTAACAACAGGCTTGGGAATCATCATGTTTGTAGAGTTTGGGAGATGTCATGGAATTATTAGAGCATGAAATCAGCTCTGTTATAGCCCCTAAAAATAAAAGACATGAATACATTATCAACCTTATTATACCATGCAGATAATAACACTAGACTTAGTATATACCTTTGCAGAGATAAAGCAACATACATGAAACATACAATAAAAAGGCTCCATTCTGCACTTGAGGATAATAAAAGCTAAGTAAGGTCCGTATCAGGTTAACGAATTGGTAATTTGCTGCTGAAATACTAAGCGTTACAAGGCGGCATTACAATAACAACCGTTGGTTAATTTCTACAATTGCTAAAACAATGCATTGTGAGCAGGAAGGAAACACTTTATCGTAGAATGGTGTTTAAAATACAAATGGAAGCATGAGTGCACTCATCTACCAACATGAATATCATTTTAAATTACGATATCATTATTGCTACAATTGTAACAAACATTCCTATTCATTATCATTGTCGACGTTATTATCATTATTGTCATCATCATTCTTATTACTATTATTATCTATTCATTAACTATTATTCTATCTATGTTAACTTTATGTACTCTTTTATTGACTTATTTTTGCGAGTTGCTGGGCTTTGAGGACTGGCAAGGGGTCCGTTTTAGGGATCGCTATGGTCTGCTTATTGAGTAGCTCTGCTTTAATTTTTTTCCCCGGCATTTTTAATATCACATATCAACGGGACAACTCCCGTGGTTATTAGAAACAAAAAACTATCACATATCAACGGGACAACTCCCGTGGTTATTAGAAACAAAAAACATGATTAGGAAAATCTTTACATACATGTCATAAAAAAAATTGGCAGGTTTAATCCACGAGACTTATTACATCGGAGTGCAGTGCGCTGAAGCATCATGAATAGACTGACCTATTTCTGCACATTTTAATTTTTTTGTTCTAAGTTGGTAGCTTGCCTTTATCACAGTTTGTATGAATTGTTCTATCAAGTAGTACAATTCATATACAATTTTTGTTCTTCCCATCATGCAACATAGTTTCATGAAACCTGGGAAATATGAGAACTTGTAATTAAACGTACCACACATCTAAAACTGTAGTTAATATTGTCACAAGTTACATACAGTTTTACACTTCACATTGGAGGAAATTAAATGGTTGCAACCAATCATCACTAATGTTTTTATGTTGTTGGGGTGAAGAGTTATAAATAACAACTTTAATAAACTAAAAGGTAAGAACAGTAGTGAAAGTATGGTTAGCATTAATACAATGAGAAGTTAGGCATAAATGAATGTGAAATTTCAACAGCATCTCTTCCTCAACACTTCCAATCAAAGAACACTGTCGCCTATCTTTCGTGTAAGAACACCGCCATCACCATTTCCCTTCGTATGAGCAATTTCTATCATATGAAAAAGCTAAACTGAAAAAGCATCACAAAAAATCGCCTGAAAATCCTTC
>JAXIVD010007343.1:7500-15000 GCA_036785275.1 Cancer borealis
CTCGTGCAGTGTTCACTTCCTTAACAGTGAGCCGAGTCTCGCGTGGGAGGGAGTGAGCTGCAGGGGGTGTCGCTGGCCGCGCCTTCTGCTGTCCGGACGTGGTAGTGCCCTGCTCGCCGCCATAAATCGGGCCCGAAAGGATTAATTTTGATCTTTCATAAAAGGATTTTCTTTGTGTCTATCGTTAAAGGTTTTCTGTTTGGGCATTTACTCTTGCTATTTTTCTTTCTAGTTTTGAGTCTTGCATATTGAAGGCGACACGAACTCGGTCGCCTGACCCGCCATGATCGTCTGATTTTTTGTTCGACCGAGAGAGAAAAAGCATTCCAGTGACTCTCTAAAGATTTGGCTCTGGCTTTTATTATTCACCAACATGACCATGGCACTTGAAAAAGTAATCACTTTTGAGACCAAACGCATGATAAACAAATTTTGGTGAAACTGTGCTGGAGGCAACGCTAGAGGGAGGAGCGGGTGCTGAGACACACCAGTTTGGCTTTGGTCTGCTGAACGAGTTAATGAGGGAGGGGCCACCTCACGCCTCCGCCCTCACCAGGTGTGTGGCATTACTCACCACTTCCATACATGACCATGATGCAACGCGCGTCCGCCATACTTTTGTTATTTACGTGTGCGATAATTCAATTAAAAATATATATTTGTTTCCTGTTAAGCAGGAACACAGGTTTACGGCGTGAATAATAATAACATTAATACCAAAACAATGATAGTAGGAATACGATTACTACTGCTGCTGCTGCTGCTGGTGGTGGTGGTACTGCGGCTACAACTATTACTACTAATATTACTACTAATATTACTACTACTACTACTAGTACTACTCACTACTACTACTACTACTATTACTTCTAGTACTACTCACTAATACTACTATTACTTCTAGTACTACTCACTACTACTACTACTACTACTATTACTACTACTAGTACTACTACTACTACTACTACTACTACTACTACTACTACTACTACTACTACTACTACTACTACTACTACTACTATTACTATTGATACTACTACTACTACTACTACTACTACTACTACTACTACTACTACTAGTAGTAATAGTAGTAGTAGTAACAGCAGTACTACTCACCACCACCACCACCATCCTAGTATTGCTTCAAGAGATAATCCTTTACATTTCAGCATTAGGAATGAACGACCGTCATTCTTTTATTCCCACGGCCTTACCTGTGATTCCACATGATCCTTTAGAACATGTCTTCAACAGTGCCTGTAATTCCCTAGACACCGTGACATAAGGTGTTAGAGTGAAGTGAATGAGTAACTAACCGATTAGGACACCTCTTAATGGAAGAGATAGCGCCTGGTATCGGCATAAAGGGCAAATAAGTTCCGCATTATATTAAAGTTGATTAAAAAAAAAAGTTTCAGTATAGTCATTGGAAAATAGTAAATAGTTGTTGTGAGCCTCTCCTGTTCTTCCTGCTCCTGCTTCTCCCCCTCAAACAAGAAACTCAACATGACCGCGTTCCTCCCCGTTGGCTCTTCTAGTCTTCCCGTTACTGAAGCTAATGAGAGAAAATTACACATAGATAGAAATACTTATAAAAACAGACCACACACACTTTTTGGTTCAAATTCGGTGGTCTGGAAAGAGAGAGAGAGAGAGAGAGAGAGAGAGAGAGAGAGAGAGAGAGAGAGAGAGAGAGAGAGAGAGAGAGAGAGAGAGAGAGAGAGAGAGAGAGAGAGAGAGAGAGAGAGAGAGAGAGAGAGAGAGAGAGAGAGAGAGAGAGAGAGAGAGAGAGAGAGAGAGAGGTGATTGATTGATTGAGTAAATGTATGTGTGTTTGTGTGTTAGTGTATGTGAATGTGTGTGTGTGTGTGTGTGTGTGTGTGTGTGTGTGTGTGTGTGTGTGTGTGTGTGTGTGTGTGTATGTGTATGTGTGTGTGTGTGTGTGTGTGTGTGTGTGTGTGTGTGTGTGTGAATGTGTGTGTGTGTGTGTGTGTGAATGTGTGTGTGTGTGTGTGTGTGTGTGTGTGTGTGTGTGTGTGTGTGTGTGTGTTAGGGCAGCACGTGGGGGTATTCAGGCAGGGCAGGTGAGGCAAGGCATCGGTGACCACCTGGCACGCTCCGCCTTGGCTGCTGCAGGCTGGCAGAACACGCTTAAGGAGCAGACTAGACCTGGTCCTTCCACACGCCCTCTTCCCCCACCATGACATGAACCAGGCTACAGACGAGCGAAACTTGGACTACTTAGATCTCATTATTCCTCCTTGGTAGTCTTTCATTGTCTTGTCCTTTATCCTCCTCCTTTGCCTCTTTCTTTGCTCCTCTTTCTCCTTTTGTATTTTCTTTTGTGCCGTCTCTGCATCCACCATCATCTATTTTTCATCCTGTGTATTTTTTTTCTTCCTTCTCCTTGTGTACAGTAACGGTGGCGATTATCACTTCACTTCAAGTGGATGATAAACAAATAGGAAAACTTTCGCATCAATGATTTGGTAACTTTAAAACTAATAGATAATAACGGTAATCGAGAATCACTGAAAATAATCAAGAAAAAAGATGCCACACAAATCTATAAACCATGAGTCAGTAGGCGTTGATGTGGAAAATCCACCCTGTCATCAGTCACTTGAGGCCGTCACAGGCACACCCGGCCCCACCCGGCCCCACCCCGGCTCAACTGCACTTCCATCACTGCTGAAATGTGTCTCAGAGAAGCTTCCGACTTGCGGTGCCACACAGCTGATCCCTCAGTGTTGCTCAATACTGCTACATCCGCCTCCGCCTCCGCCCTCACCCTCGACTTGCCTTCCCTGCGGTGGGTTAGGACTAGACCATTAATCTGTTTTCAACCAGTCGTTTAATTTCTCCTGGTTTGACCAGATTGCAGACTAGTAATAAGTAGGCCGGGTTAGAAGTAACACTAACAGGCTTTTTCGCAAACGCCCTGACATCTGGTATACGGCGTGCCCTGCCCCCGGCTGAAGGAAGAGACTGAGCCTTGAACTTTATCTAAATTGCTGAGGTCGACTGGCTTCTGTTAGGGCTCTTGCGCCTTTGAAATGTCAGGTCAACGCATCCAAAAATCATCCACTGGAGTAAAAGCGTCCCGGAAATACAATTTTTATTTTATTTGATATGACATTGTGGTGTGACTGGTGACGAAGGCTGTTTCATTTGTTTCTGGAGGATGTGGGTTTTATCGGGGGGCAGGGCAGTGAGGGGGGGAAGGGCCTGCGGCTTTGGGTGGCGGGGGTGGGTGGGGGGTAGGGCAACAAGCGTCATTATAACTGTCTCGGGAGCACGAGCACCCAAGTTGGCTCGAGTGGGCGAGGAACCTGCCTCCAGCACCTGCCTCGCCATCCTGGAGTACCTGCCTGGCTCGCGCCGCCTCAAGAATAGCTGCTCCGCTCCGCCGCCGCCACCGCCGCCGCCGCAATGAATGTCTTCCTCCCTTACAGCCCTACAGCTTCATGCACACACCATCACACTAACTATATGTATCTGAGGCTATCTGCTCTTTTTTGCATTCTTTTTTCTATGGCGTTTATCAGCCTCATTTACGCTAATTGTATTTTATTAAGAGTTGCGGATTTTTACTCATTTAGCTCATGCTGACAAACCCTTTAACGATGTATCGATTTTAATAATTCATGGAAGTTTATCAGTTGGTTTGCTTATTTTTCCACTAATTGTATATTATTAATTGGAATGGATAGTGTCCTATTTTCAGTTCATTCAGTGTGGCGACACTTTAAAATCACTAAAATATATATTTTTTATTATATTCATCTGTCTATCTCTGTGTGACGCCTCTTCCCTCTTTACACTCTAATTATGCTTTGGGTCTATCATTCTCATTTATCTCGTTCTCTAGCACTATCCTGCCGTATGTATCCCTTGGGGTCGTCGTCTTGCACCCGTCAATTCAACTTTACTCATATACACTGCCATTTCACCTTCTAGATGCTTTTGCATAATTATTATACAAACAATACAAAAAACTAACAAACAGTTAACAAAACACGAACAATACACGTTATGTGAAAGTGATAAAAGAGGAGCAAAAGGAAGGAGCAGAATGAAGGAAAGGAGAGGAGGAAAGGGAGGAAGGTGAAGGGCAAAGGGTGAGGTGGGAGGCTAGGTGGGTGAGGTAAGGAGAGGGATGGGATCCTTAATGGCGGACTAAAGACATTTCTGAGGCTATTACTTTTTTCATTACTGTTGCTCAGGAAGACCTTAGTCACGCACGCAGTGACCGGGAAGCCTGATCTCTCCGTTCGACCTTAACCAAGCCCGAAAGTGTACCCAAACGAAGCTTCAGCAGAGCGAAAATAGAGCTCCGATGAAACCAAATGAAACCTCTCGAGTTGCCTCATTTTTGCGCATGCGTGGAGCGGCAAGAACACTCTCGGACCGTGATTCCTATACGTGAGAGAGAGAGAGAGAGAGAGAGAGAGAGAGAGAGAGAGAGAGAGAGAGAGAGAGAGAGAGAGAGAGAGAGAGAGAGAGAGAGAGAGAAAGAGAAAGAGAAAGAGAAAGAGAAAGAGAGAGAGAGAGAGAGAGAGAGAGAGAGAGAGAGAGAGAGGGGTTTTGCGTTGATTTGTAATTTCGTTGTAATTGCTACTGTTTTTGTTGGCATTGGTGTGTGTGTGTGTGTGTGTGTGTGTGTGTGTGTGTGTGTGTGTGTGTGTGTGTGTGTGTGTGTGTGTGTGTGTGTGCGTGTTTTGGAGGGAAGTGAGAGCGTGAAAGAGGAAGTGGAGTGGAGATAAAGGGGAAATGAAGGTGGTAAGGAGAGGACAGAGGGAGGAAGTGAGAGGGAGGGGTAGAGGGAGGGGAAGGGAAGGTAAAAGGAGGGGGACATGAGGGTGGTAGAAAGGGGAGGACACAGGTAAGGGAGTCGTCAGGTAAGGAAGAGGAGGAAGGTGAAAAAAGTTATCAGACAGGATGAGAGAGAAAGAAAGGAAAGAGAAAAGGAGAAGAAGAGCGATGAAGCGATACAAGAGGAAGGTTGAATAACAGAGATAGAGAGAGGGGGAAGGGAAGGGAAGGGAAGGGAGAAGGAAGAACATTAATAAGAGAAGAGTGGGAGCAAAGGATCTTTAAGGTCATTGGTGTGTAAAACGAGGGAAACAAAGAGAGAGAGAGAGAGAGAGAGAGAGAGAGAGAGAGAGAGAGAGAGAGAGAGAGAGAGAGAGAGAGAGAGAGAGAGGTAGCAAAAACAAACAGTGTCTACACGAAATACCTGAATAAGAAAAAAAAGAAGGTTAGAGAAAAAAATAAGATATAAACACAAATGAAAAGGAAGGAAGGAATATATAAAAAGGGGAAAAAAAAAATCACTCGCTATAAACACGAGCTCGGAATAAACAATGACATGCATCGCGACAGTGAGCACGAAGACAGGAAGAATATTAATGATTCCTTCCTGGATATGTATGACCTTGAGGGGGGGCAAGGGGGCCAGGGGGGGAGGAGGCATGATGAGGTGAGGGGAGGAGGAGAAGGGAAGAAGGGGACAGAGACATGAACAAGGTACTGAAGGAGGGAGGAAAGGGTGGCCTTGTGAGGTGTGTGTGGAAGGGGTGATGATGGGGGGGGGCGGTGTTAGTGCAGGTTCACCCATCTCTCCCCTCCCTCGTTTTCCTCCTCAGGCGTCACCTACCTTTTCTCCCCCCTCGCTTCCCCCCCCTCCCCCCCCTTTACCCCTTCCGGAACTACCCGCCGCACGCACAAATTACGCCGAGGAAGATAATAACTCCAGATAAAAAAAATAAGAATATGATGCGTTGCTCCTGCTTGTAGGGCGATAATTTCATCATTAAACCGTACGGGGAAAATCGCTGAGATTAATACATTTTTTCTTTCCACCATTGTACGTAAATGCATTTTATTATTTTTTCCACCACACCTGCTGTCGGTCTCACGTCGCGCATGCGTAGACCTGTGAGATCCACGCGCAGTCGAACGAGGCGTAGTGGATTGTGAAGGGTGTATGAGAGGCGAGGTAAATAAATCCTCGTCCTCCTATTTTTCCTTCTTTTTCGTATGTTCAAGCCCGAGAGAGTAGGAAGGACTGGACGCCTGGCTGTGTTACCGCCACCACCTTCAAGCATTAAACGTCCCCAGACTGAGGGAAGGAAGGGTCGCTGGTGTCACGAGAGGCCAGGTTCTGAATTGATTAACAGGTACACGCACTTCTGCAAGTACACACACACACACACACACACACACATTCACACATACATACATATACACACATTCACACACATACACACATTCACACACACACACACAGACACACACACACACACACACACACACACACACACACACACACACACACACACACACACACACACACACACACACATTCACAAAGGTAAAACATATATAAAGGCAAAGAGTAAAATAAAGGGAAAAAACGCGGTGTCAAAAACAAGAAAGGGAAGAGGGAAATAAAAAATTGCGCAGGTACACACACACACACACACACACACACACACACACACACACACACACACACACACACACACACACACACACACACACAGGAAAACAAATACGAAGAAAGAGAATGGAAGGGGAAATAGTAGGGGAGAAGAAAACATTCGTGGGGAAGATAGTGACCAAGAAATAATGGAAGAACAAGAGAGAGAGAGAGAGAGAGAGAGAGAGAGAGAGAGAGAGAGAGAGAGAGAGAGAGAGAGAGAGAGAGAGAGAGAGAGAGAGAGAGTAACAAAAAAAAGTAATGGACGTAGGATTGAGCCACACATAGGATGTAAGAGAAGCTACCGGGAAAGAGGACATTAAGAATCAACTTTTAATTTCTTGGTTTAGTTGTAAATCAGTAACACTCGACCGAACCGGAATTATCAATTAGAGGTTTTAATTCGCTTTCTTTTAGAGTTGGACGCCGACTGTGAAAGGATGGTAAGGAGGGCAGGAGGGAGAGAGAGTTTGGAGGAGGTAAAGAAAGGAGGGAAGAAGGAAAGAAGGGAAAAGAAAAGAAAAAGGAAAGAGTGATAAAATAACACGCTCTGAGTTTCTTTCTCTATTTTTTTTCTCTCTATCTCACACACTCTTTTCTCTTGTGACTGCGATAGTAGTGGTAGTGGTGGTGATAGTGTCGCAGAGGAGAAAAAAGTGTGGTGAATTCTGGTGGTCAGGTCAAAACTGGAGTATTTGACGTGACTCTCTGCTTTACGTCTCTGATTCACGGATCGGCACCTCCAACCCGAAAATGAGAGAAAAGATAAAAAAAAATGTGTTCCAGAGTCGTGTTAATTGTGGTGACGTGATATTTTGACACTTGGCCTGATTTTCTCGAAACCAGGAAACGAATCTGTCGCCGGTGGACCGCTAACAATGATTTTCTTTCTTTCTCACTCTCTCCCTCTGTCTCTACGATGATCTTTTGACTTTTCTCCTCCGTAATGTAAGTCTCCCGCTGCATCCAGTGTTTTGGCGTTGATGTCAAGGTCACAAGTGGTTGTCCTTGTAGTG
>JAXIVD010007344.1:5000-20438 GCA_036785275.1 Cancer borealis
GCTGTGCACCAAACAGTCCACCTGACTGCTGTTGCTGCTGCTGTGTGCCAAACACACTAGTCTGTTGCTGTGGCTGAGCACCAAACAGCCCAGTTTGCTGTGGCTGCTGCTGCTGTGTGCCACCAAACAGCCCTGTCTGCTGTGTTTGCTGTTGTTGTCCACCAAAGAGGCCTGCCTGCTGCTGTGGTGGCTGCTGCTGTTGTCCAAAGATGCTGGTTTGTGTGCCTGGGGCAGGGGTGGGCAGGGGTGTGGCGCCCGCTGGTGCCCCAAACACAGAGGCAGGGGTCTGTGCCGCAGCCTGGGCAGGGGTGGCACCAAACAGTGAGCCTGAGGTGCTGGCCTGGGCACCACCACCACCACCACCACCAAACACACTTGGTGTAGCACTGGGTGTAGCCCCAAACACACTCCCCCCAGACCCCCCAAACACCGATGGCTGTGCCCCAAACAGTGACTTACTGGCCCCTGCCCCTGCCCCTGCCCCTGACCCCGCTCCCCCAAATATGCTGGGCGTGGTGGAGGGCTGTGCCCCCCCCCCGAAGATGGATGGTGTGGAGGAGCCAAAGAGGGAGGTCTGGGGTGCCGGGCCAAGCAGACCGGCACCACTGCTGCTGCTGGTGGCACTGGTGGTGCCGCCCGCTGCACCACCAAACACCCCGGCGCTGGCCTTGCCAAAGAGTCCTGCTGCCGGCTGCTTCAGTACCTGCTGCTGCTGCTCCAAGGGACCCTTGGTGTAGAACACATCACGCTGCCGGGAGACCAAACACTACAGTACAAAACAAACAATATTTTGTCCACTAACACACACACACACACTGATGCACAAACACATCCAAAACAAAACATTCAACAAAACAATGAAACACATAAAAAAAATCCCACATAAACAAGAAATACCGAGTGGTGAAGGAATGAACACTTTTCTTCATTACTGACATCATCTAAAACTCCCCTGTTGAAAGAACTGCTGTTCAAGGGAAGAGTGCATCATGAACACAATGGGAGAAACACCACAGGCACACACACTGTAGGACATAGAGAACAAGCCTCAGTGTAGAGTTGAAGATGCATGTAGGGGGACACACACCAGGCACACACCAAGACACACTCACCAAGGCCTGCACAGCTTCTGGAGTGGACATCTTAAGGGCTTCACGCAGCTGTTTGAAACACTGCTGTACTTCGTTCCAGTTGGATTGCTGTGAACAGACACCAACCCACATACAGCTTGATTAAAGGCCAGTTGCAGATGCTGTTATTACTATTATTATTGCTGTTATTTCATTATCATTTCACACACACACACACACACACACACACACACACACACACACACACACACACACACACACACACACACTCACATAGGCAGCATAAGTGTTAGTCTTGTTTGCAGTGTAAGCTTGAATCCTGAACTCCTCCGGGGATGTGTCAGTGAAGCCCACGAGGGGAGGATGTGCCTTCAGAGGAGAGAAGCTGGAGGGGAGCCACTGGCCGCTGCGCTCCCATTGTGTCATCTCACCACTCACCTGCTTCCTGCCATACATACACACACATACACACACACACACAGAAGATAAACCATCAAGACTAGTATATCCCATTTCAATGGTAATTTTTTTCTTCTATCTTTTAAAGTATATCCCATTTCAATCATGCATATAGTTTGTTTTTGTATTATTTCTGATCACGTATACTATCCCTGTATACTACTACAGCTAGGTAAATACAACTAGGTAAGGGAAGGTACATGTAGACAATGATAGTTACAATACCACTTACAATTGATAAAAAGTTGGTGACACTCAAAATAAACTTTCATAACCAATAATGAGATGAATCAAATTATTCACATATCTATATAAACGAAGCCAGGAACTACATATATAAAACAGAACAATGCTGGGTATTTACAAGCACATAATACTCACACAAAGTCTGTAAATTCCTTAGACTCTTGCTGTGCCCCAGACTTGCCTCCAAATACATTGCTCGTTGTTCCACCATACATACTCGCACCGCCTCCTGTGTGTGTGTGTGTGTGTGTGTGTGTGTGTGTGTGTGTGTGTGTGTGTGTGTGTGTGTGTGTGTGTGTGTGAAGGGTAAGAACACAGTACAGCAGCATTAATATTGGTTTCCCTAACTAAGCATGAATAAAGACATAACAGCAGTAAGGTTAAAGGATAAGAGACATAAAAAGCTTTCCCTAATTAGACATGCTATGGAAAGAGAAGGTGTGTAGGACAGAGGTACAGGCAGGAGGAGGAGGAGGAGGAGGAGGAGGCAAGTTAAGGTAAGGGAAAATGAGGTAGAGTTGTACCTTGATTGGGCGGGTGATAGTACCAGCATTTGGCACCATATTTACAAGTGCCCTTCAAGTAGTAGCTGCAGATCTGCTTATTGCCCGCCCCTGCTACCTGCTGCCCAAACATGATGCTTCTGCTCACTGATGCTAAGGACCTGGGGAAGAAAATGGGATGTATTATAGATTCTAGATCTGAACCAAGCAATATAATAACATGGCGGGGCTGGGAGGGGTGGAACACTTTCAATTTACCAAACAACATTATCAATATGAATCTTTACCAAGCGTTTTGGTAACCACGTCTAACATTATTGAATTGCAAGCCAAGCACACCTACATCAAACTACTATATAATGCCAGGCAACACGAGTACAATGAAACGCACACCAAGGTAATGCATCAACGAGACAGGTTAACACATTGACACAAAGTAAAGTATAGGAATGTTACCACCAAGGACACATTCAACACCTAACCTAAACCCACGTTAAGATAATCACCTTATTTAGTATTTATCTTGGATCCTGATGTTATAATGTGGTATTGAGGACACTGGTATTGTTAATGGTGTTTTAAGGGGTTTTTCTATGTTGAATTTGTTGTCTTGTTGGTAATTTGAATGTGTTGTTGTTTTGCGTCCGACTTTTTTCCGTGAATGTCTTGTTTATATTTTTAAAATCAACTCTATTTCGGCGACGGTAATATAGATGATTTGGTTTTACATCTATGGATAACAAAATAATATCAATAAAATAGCAGGATTAATTATGATTCAAATAAAACAAGTAAGTAAACATAGTAAGTTAATGTATACATATTGGGAAAAATAAAACTAAATAACGAAAACGACTCTTGATCTGAATAATTTTGAGGAAGAAAAATTAGTAAATCTCACGTAGACAAGATAACTAAAAATATGTATATAAATAACTGATAATAATAGAATAGTTGGTGTGAGCATTGAGCCGAAGTGAAGCATTAAACTCATAACATTGCGCCAAGTCCAAGTCTAAGGAAAGCAAGAGGGAATTAGGGTTGAGTTTAGAACTTTAGTGACAGTGTTAGGCGGGAAAGGCGTGTTATGTGACCCCTTGACCCTTTGGTGATGGCCCAAGACGGGTTCACGGTGGAGTGTAGTGATGAGGAGGTGGAGAAAGGCTTCACAAAGACCTCGGATGGTGAGTGGTGATGGTACTTTTACTCCTTCCTTTCTTTCACTACTTGTTTCTTGATATTTATCTATTCCTTCTTCTCCTCCTCTTTTTTAATTGCGTTTCTACCATCATCTCCTTTACCTGTTCCTTCCCTAACCTTCTCCTCTACATGCTTATTCCCTCCTCTTCTCTCCCCTCTTTTCATCTATCTCCTTCCCTCCCCTTCTCCTCTACCGATTTCCTCCCTCCTCCTCCTTCCCTCAATTCCTCTAACAAGGTGTATATACATTTTTTCCTGATAAATGGATAACTCTTCGTCCTTGTCTCAGGAAACCAAAACAATACTTAATGGAGGTAAAATGGAGATAAGGTTAGCCTACTAATTTTGAGGCTCTAAGCTAAAATAACCTAACCTAACCTAACTGCGGGATTGTAACCAGATATCTAACATAAGTATGAACCTCGGGAGAAGAAGCTAATGTTATCTCTTTATTATCCCTTCATGTTTTGTGTTTTTGTTTTTTTATCTGAATAACCGAGCAATTATGTGTTGTTGAGGTTATTAGCCGAGTATGAGCGAGATATTATTATTTCTTTTTTTATCTGAATAAACGAGTAAATATGTGTGTTGCTGTGCAGGTTATGAGCCGAGTATGAGTGAGGTGGTGCGGCTGTATGAGGCACTGGCACGGGATGGCACACTGAACCTAGCCTGGCGGTGGGACTTAGGACGCCGGCTCCCCACACCCTCGCAGAGTGACTCCCAGAGTGAAAAGGAAGAGGAAGAGGAGAAGTGAGTGGCTAACCTAACCTAACCTAACCTAACTTGGAGTGAGTGAGTTAATGAATAAAAAAAATAAAAAATAAAAAAGTAAGCGCCAGACATCAGAGGTCATAAGGCAATTGTATGGAATGAGAAAGAAAAAAGAATTCCTACCGTATCCCCTCATTCATTTCCTTCTTATACTGCATTATTTTCATTATTCTACATTAAAACAGACTTCCCTCTCATTTCTTTCCCTTATGTCATTCCTAAACACATAATTACTATATAACTTTCCTCCTCATTCCTTAACGCATCATTCACTATTAACTCAACTTTCCCTTATTCTCTTATTCATCATTTTCCACAACTCTCGTCCCTCAGAGTTGACACATCGGGTTTTGACTTTGACGAGGACACACCCTCCATGCGCCCCGCCCCCCGCCGCACCCCAGGCAACTCAGGGCTAAAGGGCAGCGCTAAGAAGAAGACCACCAACTTTGAAAACATTTTAGCCAACGTAAGGCGACACAAGAAGCTGGAGTTTAGGGAGAAGAGTCGTAGTAGAAAGGAGAATAGGAAGTAATGAATGATGACAAGCATATGTTTAGGTTGAAGGTCAAGATAAGATCACAGCAGAATGGACAAGAAGATGGATTGTATGGTAGCATTTAATATGTTTTGTGTGCGTGGGTGATCATATCTTGTGTGTGTGTGTGTGTGTGTGTGTGTGTGTGTGATTCGATATAGTACAAGGCTCAAAGGTTAGGGTGATTGTTTTGATACATGTACTCACTGATTACTAATTGACTTGCATCTTCTACAATGAAAGGAGGGGAGGGTGACAAGCTAGCAATGATCATTAGGTAAATTTTCTTTTCAATTGAATGAAAATTATTGATAGTAAAATTATACATAAGAACACATACATTTAAGAAAGACATTGGGAAATCAAATAAATTCTTCAAAAAATATCTATTTGGATAAACCCAAGCATAAATTTCAAAGGCACTTAAAACTAATTGCATTGATAAATATGGCTCACCTGTTCGCCATATACAGCACCTTACACCATTATTATTATTATCATAGTAATTCCAATTCAAGTGACCTAATCTTTCAGTGTTATTCAGGAAGTTACACCACACTCTTCAAGTACTAATTGTGTTGCTCATAAGAGAACAGGTACTTAGATACAAAGGCAGTGGTAGAAATGGTCATTATATATACAAAATAGTGTGGTAAAACAGTGTAAAATGTTCTTGACTCCTTATAAAACTGAATTGACTAACTAACTTGTTTTTATTAGTTATCCCTTTGTGGTACTGATTTCCTACAAGATGAAAGTGCATCAAGTGTGTCTATATGAGGAAACACGTTCCATAGAAATTATAAGGAACACACTTATAATCATTCCATCAATCAATTATCAGCCTCAACAACACTTACTGCAGGAAATTGTATTATTAAAATTCAAGAGCAAATAAATTCTACTTATCATGACTATAAAGCCTTCCTATTTCACACCATAATGTAGCCATGGTGAGGCATCGAACAGGACTTAAAGGGTATAATAATAAGTAGTTTTTCTATATCATAAACCATTGGCACCAGTAGACTTGTATGGATGGAGGCACAGATGGACTTCCCTCCACCTGTTATCTGGCGTAGGTTTTTAGATTTGTAAAGTGACGCCTCGAAAGTTTACGTTCCCTCTTGAATATATTGAGAACGAAGAGACTAATTACTGTTAAAACCTTAAATGCATATAACATTGTAAGTCCCGTCTGAGGACAGTATGGCAGCAATTTGAGTAGTCTTTGGCCACTCGTCGATGATATCAAATAATGAAAAATGGCCAGCGGATATCAGGGGATCGAACCCTGAACACTGACCACTGCTAATACGCACGAATCAACCCTGCATTAGAAAACTCCAGGCACGAATAAATTCTAACCTTCCTTTATAAACAAAAGATAAACACCTTTGTAGCACACCTGAAAACACCTTACCTGGCCATCACTAAAATTTCTATACATTAGAAAAAAAATCTGAGACAAAAACTAATTCCACGTCTCACCTGCCAGACAAACCAGGGAATCTACGTTGTGTGCTTAGAGAATCCCTGACATTCTCTACAGCTCCCCCTGGTTGTCCCTATCATTGTAAGTCACCCAGTCATGAGCGATGGGAGCAGAGAGCATTGAGTCACTGATGTCAAAGGCATCACAGAGAGCCAGTGCATCAGGCCCCACCTCCCTGCATACCTCCCTAGACACCTCCAGCACCTGTGGGGAGGATAGGAAGCTTGGGTTAAGGAGGGATGATAGATAAGGAGAGAATATAAGAACATCAGGAAATAAGGAGGCTGCAAGAGGTACAAAAAGAGTCATCCAAACAGAAACCAACACATCCTTCACCCATATAAATAAATACAGGTTGACTATTAATATTCCGGTTACATCAGTTTTCCAGTATGAATTTCAGAGCGGTTTCAAATTTCCTGAGTTGATGCATCACTGTTTTCGGAAGGCATTGTTTATGTTTATGTTTTAATAGCGCTGTACCAAGAATTAACTGTTTACTCATGCTGGATTATTGATAGTCAACCTGAAAAATTTTAAATAAATGAAAATAAAAAAAATGCGTACCTTAGCGAGGGTGTCAGTCTGCAGCAGGTTGTTGGTGAGGAAGACAGCTGGGTTCTTCTCCACTACATCCAGCAGGTAGAGATGGTGCAGCTGACTCAGTACTGGCTTCAAGCTGCTCTCACAATCGCCCAACACAGCTGCAAACTATGAAAGAAAAATAAATAAATAAAAAATAATAAAAAAATTGTTATGAATAGCTACTCTCTTGTTTTGATTAGTAAGTGAAAATACGACATCTATCTATCTATCTATTTGTCTGTATATAGTAAGCATAAGTATGAAATCTATCTATCTATCTAGTACGTGAAAATAGAACATCTATCTATCAAGGTGAAGATGTCTTAATCTAAACACACATTAGTCTCACCTGTTCAGACACCAGCCGTTCCCCGAAAGCCCTTGCAGCATCTTGTACAAGGTCGGATTCCTCAAGCATCCACGTCTGAAACAGCTTAGCCTTGCCGCCAGCCTGGAGCCTCTTGCCCAATGCCTGTAGGAGAGAGAGAGGTGGTTGAGGGGATGTGAAGGGGTGTGGAAAGATGTGTGTGTGTGTATGTGTGTTTGTAGGGGATATATGGTAATGTGAAGTGTGGAAGGGCAGTAAAGAGGTGTGGTTTGAGTGTGAATGAAAAAGTAACTGAGACAAAATGAATATAAAAAGACAGTTACTACTAAAAAACTCGTAAAATTAAAACCAAGTGAAATAAATGTAATATAAAGACAATTATTACCCACATAACTCTGAATTCCATCCTTTTCAGGCATAACAAAGACAGTTTAAGGTTCTATGGAAGGATTACAAACTTGACCCTACACACATACTTGAAAATAACGACAGCAATGATAATAAAAGCATAGGGAAGAAAACACACCTTGAATAGAGTATTTTCCCTCCTTTTCAGCAGATCATGAAGGTAAGCTGTACTGGTAGGGTCTGCAGGCAGGCTGGGGTCCTCTGGTAAGGGGGTGAAGGCTGCCAGTCTCTCCTTGGCTACCTTCTGCATCAGTACACTGTTGTCTCCCTCAGCTGTCATTGCTGCGTGGGCCAACCCGACAAACACACCAAACCTGAACCCAAGAAAAAAAAGAGAAATAAAAAAACGACCTTGATTTAGTAGACATTTCCTTATACTATTTCATCCCTTATCTTCTATACACCCATTATATATATATAAAAAAAAAAACTTAATTAACCATATCTTCCCTCACTCCCTCCTCACAATCACGAAAAAGAGAAATATATAAAAAAACAATCTTTATATAGTAGTCATTTCCTTATACTATTTCTTCCCTTCCCTTATCTTCTACAGACCCATTATTAAAAACCCTTTAATTAATCACCCTTACCCTTACCTGTTACAAGAGAGGTAGCCCTGCCCGCCACACCTCTCCCGGCAAACTGACACCACATTCTCAAGGTTCCAGGAGGCGAGAGGCTTAATGACGCAACACATAGTCACTACCTCAGGGTGCTCGGAGCCATCTTCAGCCTGGTACGCCCATCGCTTCTGTTAAGGGACAAAGAACACAGGGAAATTGAGTGTGAAAAGAGTTAGGTAGGAAGAGAATTATTAGAGATGAGAAAGAGTGATAGAGAAAATAATTAAGACATATACTGCTCTAGAAGAGAAGAGAATACACTGGAGATGGAAAAAAGAGAGCATGATGAGATATGAAATTGAAAAACTATCGATAAAAGAAAAACAAAAGATAAATAATAATACAAACCTTAACATAATCAAGACCAAAGTTGATGGCATAAGTGCGAGCGAGGAGAGGGAGGAGAGCACGTTGTTGGAGCTGGTACTGCATGATGGACATATCAGACTTGCCCGCCAAACCTGTGTAGAGGGAAGGAAAGAAAGGGGAAGAAAATGGGGTGTCACTGGGGTGTTGTGAGGTTATTGTGAGGTTGTTCATAATTAGTGTAATAACAGGAAATAATAACAGTAGGATATAATAACAATAGGGAAATAATTACAGTAGGAAATAATAACAATACGGAAATAATTACAGTAGGAAATAATAACAATACGGAAATAACAGGAAATAATTACAGTAGGAAATAATAACAATACGGAAATAACAGGAAATAATTACAGTAGGAAATAATAACAATACGGAAATAACAGGAAATAATTACAGTAGGAAATAATAACAATACGGAGAAAGAGAAAAAAAAAAAAAATAATAAACACAGTCAGATTACCACATCTAACTTAATGTAACGTAACCTAACTAACTAACCCACAGTGAGGCGTGAGGCAGCATATCGTAAGGCAATAGTGAGGGAGGCCTTAGACCCCCCCATACACATGCTGGCGATACATATCCGTCCTGACAAGAGCTGGTCCGCCACTGTCAGGAAACGGCTGCGAGCGCTGAGGCGAAAAGGAAAAAAAAAAAAAAGGTGAGATTGTAAATATGATATTCTTCTTCTTACTTTTTTTTTTTTTTTTTTCATTTTTTTTTTTTTTTTTTATATATACAATTGTTTTTTTTTTGTTTTTTTACCTTTTTTATTTTTTTTTATTTGGGGTGTTTTATTTTTCCATATGTTTTTTTTTTTATGAAGAAGGAAATGAGGAACAGAAGAAGGAAGGCAACAAAAAATATAGGAAATTACAAAACACACACTAACATTATCAATCAAAGAATATAAAAAAAAAAAAAACTGAAAAGAGAGAGCGAGAGAGAGAAAATGAAAGAGCGAAAGAGAAAAAGAGAGAGAGAAGAAGAAAGAGAGCAACATTACCATCATCTAAACACAAACCACAAAAAAAAAAAAAAAAAAAAAAAAAAAAAGAGAGAGATCAAAACAGCATCAACACAACACAACACAAACCTCTTAATCTTTGACGCAAATTCTCCTTCTGCCGTAACATCACTATAGCGGTTTAGGAGGTTTTCTCTCGGCACTCTTACATTATCAAAGGAAAGTTTAGCATTATCCACCCCATTCAGACCCATTTTATGCCCCATGTCCTCCACACGCACCTTCGGGAGAACCTGGGACAAGGGAGAGAATGAGAAACACGTTGAAAGTGAGTGAAGGTGAAGGAGAAACGTTATAATTGAAAATGAGAGAGGGAGGAAGAGAAAAAAAAGTAATAGATGGAGATTTTTTGGAGAGAATGAGAACGTGTTGAATGTGAGTGAAGGTGAAGGTAAAAAGAAATAATTGAAAACGAGAGATAAGAAGAGAAAAAAAGTAGTGGGTGTAGATTTTTGGGAGGATAAGAGAAATATTATTGATTATGAATACATATATATATATAAAAAAAAAAAATGTAAATACACACACCACACACACCTTCCTCCTCCTCTACCTCCCCTCACCTGCAGCTTCTCATCCCGTATAGGCACCAGTATGCCGTGAATCCCGTGATTGGTGCCGCCGACCATGAGCTGCGCAAACACCACAATGTGACGCGCGTGGACTGCCCCGTTGGTGATCCAGTATTTCTGTGCGAGTGGGTGCGGAGTGTTCACTATAAACTCATCTGTGGAGGGAAAAGGAGAGCTGGGTGATGTGGAGTTATGGGGTGGAGTGAGGGGAGTGTGGAGTGAGAATGGAGTGATTTGGAGTGTGGAAATGAAGTGAGGATGAAGTGAAGTGAGAAAATGGAGCGTTGGAGTATAAGAAAAAAGGAAAGATGAAAAAGAGACGTAAAAAAAAAAGGAAGGAAGAAACAGACATACACACACAAAAAAAGAAAAATAAATAAATAAATAAATAAATAAATAAAAAATAAAGTTAACAAACAAATAAATGAATAAAAAAAGGGAAGATTAAAAATACGCATTAAAAACAAAACTAAAAACAAACAAGGTACAGACACAATTGGACAAAAAAAACATATATATAAAAAAAAATTATAAAAAGACAAACCAAAAAAAATAAAAAATAAATAAATATAGTTTCCGCCCCCATACCAGTTGCCTTGTCGTACTCTGCCGTAGTTTCCATCTCCACTGCATTATTTCCGTAGCCAAGTTCAGTGAGGCCAAAACACCCAACATCATCCAGAGTGTCAATGCCGGCCAGCAGCTTGTCGTGGTGCCTCTCAGTGCCAAGCTTGAGCACAGTGCCACCAAACAGGTTGAACTAAGGAGGAAGAAGAGGAGGAGGATGAGGAAGATGAGAAAATGAGGAGGAAATAATAACAGGAAATAATAATAGTAGGAAATAATAACAATACGGAAATAACAGGAAATAATAACAATACGGTAATAATAGGAAATAATAACAATAGAAATAATAACAATACAGAAATAATTACAGTATGAAATAATAGCAATACGGAAATAAGAGGAAATAATTACAGTAGGAAATAATAACAATAGAAATAATTACAGTATGAAATAATAACAATACGGAAATAACACCAAGAACATACACATACATACACATACACACACACACCTGCACAGTCATCTTCGTAGTCATAGCCGGATCAATAATCGCCGCCAACTCATGTGCCGCAAATATTCTCAACGGATTATTACGGAAGTCCAGAACGGATATGAAGCCAGCGTCACAGATCCTCTTCAACCTCGCCAGCGCCACCTCTCTCTCCTCTTCTAGGGATATGTTGTACCGTGGCCTCATCACCGGGTCACTCATAAACTCCCTAAGGTCACATAAAAGGTCGCAATGTGAGTGAATTGATTATCTATTTATCATTATCATCATCACCATCAACGACCTTTCCTTGACCTACCTGAACTTTTTACGCATCTCGTGGTTGTCGTGGTCTAAGAGGGAGGTCATGGCAGGCAAGTCAAAGGTCAAACGACTCTGGGCTGCCCTAAGGTCACTCGGAGGGAGACGGTTGCTTAGATGTTTATTGGTGACCTCTTGCTGAGCTGTTGTCTGGTGCCTCCAACCCACTGATTGCCTGAGGAGGGAGAGAAGGTGTCTCAACGTTGCTTAAGCCTATTTATTCACTGTTCAAGACCACTATTTGACTTTCTATCGCTAAACACACTGTAGAATATGAAAGTAAATACATAAAATCACACAAAACAGGCTTATTTTACTAAATGTACAAAATAATGCTGAAAAACAGACATATCTTCTCACTAAATGTAGAAAATGAGTGAAAAACAGGTTTATCTTTTCACTACATGTAAAAAATCAATGAAAAACAGACTTATAACCTCACTAAATGTATAAAATCACCCTGGAAAGCATGCTAACAATCTCACCCTAATGCAGGAGAGCAGCGGCGGGCCAGGGTGAGGCCAGCCACCCTAGGGAGACAAGATGCTGCGGCCCGAATCATTTTAGGGTGATGAGAGGCTGACCTGAATGGAAGAAATGATGGTATTTAATAGGGTAAGGTGATGGTGATGGTGGTGATGATAGTGGTGGTGGTGGTGGTGGTGGTGATGATGGTGGTGGTGGTGGTGGTGGTGGTAATTAAAATAAATCAAAATTTATAAAAAAAAACTGTTATATCTGAAGAAAAAAATTTATTGGTACATATTTCATAATATAAATCACACTATCCTGTCTATTTTTAAACAATTTCATCAAGAAACAATTATCACTCATTCAAAATAATTTCAAAACCTATCGGTAAAAAAATTGTTCCGTCCTTAAAATAGAGGGATGATGGAAAACGAAAATATACCTGTGCTGATACCATTGACACCTGTACACTCAACACACAGGTAAACCACAACTAAACAACTAAACCACCACTACTACCACCACCACCACTACTACCGAATTATACAATAGGTAAAATTCACTGAGATAACCACATAAGTATAGCATGAGTAGACTAAATTAGGAATAGATAAGGAAATAAATAAACAATAAGTATAGCATGAGTAGACAAAATTAGGAATAGATAAGGAAATAAATAAACAATAAGTATAGCATGAGTAGACTAAATTAGGAATAGATAAGGAAATAAATAAACAATCACAACAAAAATAGCTAACAAAATATGATAACCTAACTTAACTTAAAAAACACTTAGTGAGGTAACTAATGTTGAGCATCGCCTAAAACCTTCATATATGTGTTGAGTACATTATGTATACTATATAGGACTTCATATTCGTATCCATATCATCCGAGCAGTAGTTATGCAGAAACACCGAACTATATACTGTATGAAATCGGTAGAACTTTTGATATATATTATTTCTACATAGTTACAATGTTCTCCTATAGAGTGAAAGCCTTTAAGTATAAGTACAACCCTTAATTCAATACATCACAACACACCACACACCTTATAAAACACTTACTGAACTGCGTCATAACAATTCTCACCCGTCACCCCACCATCACTCTTGTGTATAATTACAGCTTACGTCATTAAATACCAAAGATGTGTGTATTTAATAGAAGCAGAAATAAGAACCAAAACACACACACAGCCGGGATATAATCTAACAAACACAAACACACACACACTCACCCAGGAGGAGAAAGTGTACAGACGACTCCCGTGCTGTAGGTATCAGCTGAGTGTCGGCGGCTTGACGACCCTTGCAACGGCGCTTCACTCATAGTTATCTAATCATCAAAGCAAGCACTTGAAAGTTGCATATATTTTACACAACAACAGAAAATCACAATAACACTTGTATAGAGGGTGTCAGGGTAATCCTCTTCCTCGCAATTAAACAAAATGAGGCTTGAATCAGCGGTGGAATGCATAACGGATGGTGGTGATGGTGATGGGGAGTGATGAGGGGATGAATGGGAACGAAGGACCAGGTTGTATATAAGGACGAGTGAAAGGGAAATGCGATCCTTCACCCACGGCGATCCTTCTGATGGCACCACAAAGCAGAGTGAAAGAAAACTTAATAAATAATAAGCTGTGTTAGATCCGTAGGATCAGCGGCAACATACAGCGAGTGAGGACGCGAAGATACAACTCCTTCACTCAAAACGGACCTCGATTGTTCAACTGCCTGCCTCACACACTGAGAGACCTTCGTGGAATCACCACTGAGGCTTTCAAAAATAACCTGGACAAGAGGCTATGTGAGCTGCCAGATAAGCCACCTATACAACAGGATACACCAGCCGCCATCACAATACCCTGCCTCAAATTATCCTGGACAGCTTGGAACAAGATGGGAAAACTGGTGTGAGCGGAGGCCGATCTCAGCTTCGTCGCTAATGGACGGAATTACCAAATGTAACAAAAGTAACACACTATATCCTTCTGGGCATCCGGGGCAGGGTGAGGATAACCACAGTACTCCAAATCCTTTCTTGTTTACTGAACCTTATCCTTCGTTCTATAAACAATCAGCACTCATGTCTTCCCCTGACCAAGACGTTACCCACTCCCAAGTGACGCTACGCTACCATTTTACCAAAATCCCGCGTCTTCTCCAAAAACCCGCGAAACATTGGCGCCGATATCCCCATCGTAACAATAATAATAATAATATTAATATCAATATTAATAATATCAATAATAATAATAAAAAAGAAAAAAAATGTCATGTCATCCTCGACCCTTGACCTGCTGTCCTCACGTCTTTACTAATACATCGTTTTAATCATACAGAAAGAAAGGAAAAGAAAAGAAGAGAAGAAGAGAGAGAGAGAGAGAACAAAAATAGAAAGAGATAACATTCCAGTTAGTATCTTATCTTCTTATCATTTATTAAGCCTCCTTATCTGGATGAAAATGATAAAGAAAAAAATATAGATACACTTCACAGAGGCGAACTAAACGAAATACATTAAATATCTCAATAATACATATTTTAACGCAACAAAACCACCATCACCACCATCACCACCAACTTCACCACCACCACCACCATCATCATTATATACACACGAGTAAAAATATGAATAAATAAGATAAAATAAAAGTTTCCATCGCACTGAACATGAAAGTAGAGGTGAATGATGCAATATTCTTCACCATCATGCTAGTGCTTTTACTTTATCAGCGTGATAGTGAAGTGAAGGTGAGTGGAAAATTGTCCTGCATCAACCCCACACACATGCAAAGAAAAAAATAAAAAATAAATAAAAATAAATCAATAAAATAAAAATAAAATAAAATAGCTGAATCAACGAAAGAAAAAATAGATCTCCTTTATCAACAAAACCACTTGTTAGATTAAAAAAAAAAAATCATATGATCTACATCTTTACACTTTTTACCTATAGTGTTTACCTGAAGATTAATTAACACTTCAATATTATCCAACATCTCTGCCACATTTCATTTTTTCCACTCATAGGCCTAAAAATGAGAGTACAGGAAGAAACAGCAAGAAAGAGAGGGAAAATAAAGAATTGAGTAGTTTTTCTTTCATTATCTCTCCACTTCCCTACTTCCCTCTGTCTTTCTTCCGTTTCTTCCCTCCTTCCCTCCTTCGCTAGCAGACAGAAGGATATACAAGAGAATCAGAAACTCTTAGGAGAATCTAATAGCATTCCTACCAACTTGGAGAGAATCCTACTCCTATTTCAACTGATAGTCCTCCTCCTCCTCCTCCTCCTCTTCCTTCCTTTCTTTCTTCTTTTCTTCATCTCTGATATTTCAATTGTTTGTGTTTTCTTCT
>JAXIVD010007345.1:0-2500 GCA_036785275.1 Cancer borealis
GTGCGTTGTGTAGACTTGAAGACTTTTAACATGGTCTTCTAAGAGGCCTTCACTCGCCTACGTCACCTGCCTGCCTGCTTACTTACTTACCTCCTTCCTTCACTTCTTCCTTCATTCCTTCCTTCCTTATTCATTCCTTCATTCTTTTTTTCTTATCTTCCGTCGTAATTCCTTTCTTTATTCTTCTTTGTTGTTTTTTTTTTTATGTCCTTGTGTCTTTTTTTCTTTTCTTTTTTTCTCTCTCTCGATCTATTTCATGTATTTGTCTTTTCATTTGGATTCCTCTCTTTTTCTTTTTCTCTTTCTCACTCATTCACTTACTCACTCACTCTCTCACTCACTCTCTCACTCACTCACTCACTCACTCACTCACTCACTCACTCACTCACTCACTCACTCACTCACTCACTCTCTCACTCACTCACTCACTCACTCACTCACTCACTCACTCACTCACTCACTCTCTCACTCATTCACTCACTCACACACTCACTCGCTCACTCACTCACTCACTCACTCACTCACTCACTCACTCACTCTCTCACTCACTCACTCACTCACTCACTCACTCACTCACTCACTCACTCACTCACTCACTCTCTCACTCATTCACTCACTCACACACTCACTCGCTCACTCACTCACTCACTCACTCACTCACTCACTCACTCACTCACTCTCTCACTCACTCACTCACTCACTCACTCACTCACTCACTCACTCACTCACTCACTCACTCACTCACTCACTCACTCACTCACTCACTTTATTATCACTTCACAAATTTTTTTTTATATATGACTCTTGTCTCTTTTTCTTTCTTTCTTCCTTCATTCTTCTCCATCATTATCCTTTATTGTTCTTCCTCCATTTATCCCTTTCTCCTTTCTCCTCTCTTCACTCTTATTCTTTCCTTCCTCCATCGCTCCATCAGTCATCCCTTTTGAACCTCTTCCTCCTCCTTCTCCTCCTCCTCCTTCCCTCTTCCTCCTTCGTAATGGCTTAATTCTCTACATTATCCACAATTCTTTCTTTCTTTTCCTTTCTTTTCTTTTCTTAAATTTTCTTCATTTTTGTCTTTCTTCTCAGACTTGGTTTTCTTTACTTGGTTTTCTCTATTCCTTCTTTTTCCTTCTTTTGTTTGCATTGTCCTCCTCCCCTTTTTCCTCCTCCTTTTTCTCTGCATCATCATAATATCTCTCTCTCTCTCTCTCTCTCTCTCTCTCTCTCTCTCTCTCTCTCTCTCTCTCTCTCTCTCTCTCTCTCTCTCTCTCTCTCTCTCTCTCTCTCTCTCTCTCTCTCTCTCTCTCTCTCTCTCTCTCTCTCGTCAGTGATCCTCAGCAGGGCACACACAGGAGCCTCTTCAAGTGTATCCATAAGAGTTTAGCTTCACACTATCGTTGTTGAGTCAGGCTGCTGAACGCCAAGCTAATGAGTGCTGCTACATCCCACTAAGCTGCTACATAACCTTGATGTATTAGGTTGTAGCGTAGCAAGACGTAGTGCTGTTGATTTAGGTTTTGATGTGGTTAAGTTGTGTTTGGTTTGGTTTGGTTTGGTTTGGTTTGGTCTGGTGAGGTTAGGTTATTAAGTATGTTATATTGT
Organism: Cancer borealis; assembly: GCA_036785275.1. Taxonomy (NCBI): domain Eukaryota; kingdom Metazoa; phylum Arthropoda; class Malacostraca; order Decapoda; family Cancridae; genus Cancer; species Cancer borealis. The sequence continues at coordinate 1,606 of JAXIVD010007345.1, forward strand.
TATGTGTTAGGCTTGGTTAGGTTATGTAAAGTAAGGTAAGATAAGGTAAGGTAAGGAAGGGTTGGGTTGGGTTAGGTTAGATTAGGTTAGGTTAAGTTAGGCTAGGCTAGGTTAGGTTAGGTCAGGTCCGTGATGACTGTGACTCACTTTTTCTCGACCTTAAATTAGTTTAGGTCAGCTTAGGTTGGGACGTGTGTGCTATGCTCTATTCTGTCACACACTGGGTAAATGTTTATTAGTTGGTGTTAGGTTAAGCTTAGGTTAGGTTAGGTCAAGTTTGATCAGGTCTGTGATAACCGCAACACATTGGCTCATTTCGAGTTTAAGTTAAAATGGTATAGTTTAGGTCAGTTTAGGTTTGGACGCGTGTGATCTATTCTATCCTGTGACACACTTGGTAAATCTGTGTTAGTTGGTGTCGTGTGCTGAGACGCGGTTGTTGAGTGTAGACAGGAAGAAGGAAGTAAAGTGTCACCGTCACCAGGGCAACACAGTGTTTATCAAGGCCACTGAGAGGGACGCCTGCAGGGGGTGTGGACAGACAGGACAGTGGTTGTGGTTGTGGTTTGGTTCTGTCCACATACTATTATTATTATTATTATTATTATTAATATTATTATTTTATTTACCACAACAGAATACACTATTATCAATTTGAAATGGAACAATGAAACTTTTGGTCCATCACAAAATTGCAACATAAAATAAGATCAATTAAGAACATTATACATTAAAATAGAATCAATATATACATCTGAGTCTGTGACGTGTATACTTTTTTGTTATTATTTATTTTCGTTTGTGTGTTTGTAAGAAGAATATACATGTACATTCACTTCCATATCTTCTTTAGTTCCATGTTTGTTCTTGTACTTCATTTATTGACTCTTTAGTT
>JAXIVD010007345.1:10000-20434 GCA_036785275.1 Cancer borealis
TTAGACTAAGTCCACAGCCCTCAACCTCTTACTTCACATAAACTGACCTTGTGATATTCACACACCTCTTAATCCTGTCTGTGTTGTTATGGATCCCCTGTACTCTATATAATTTGCAGGAAAAAGTAGGAGCACTTCTGCCACTTGTTTACATCACTGCAGCGCCCTCTACACACACACACACACACACACACACACACACACAGACACACACACACACACACACACACACACACACACACACACACACACACACACACACACACACACACACACAGACAAAGCAATATGCAAAAAAAACAGACACACACACACACACACACACACACACACACACACACACACACACACACACACACACACACACACATACACACACACACACACACACACACACACACACACACACACACACACACACACACAGACAAAGCAATATGCAAAAAAAACAGACACACACACACACACACACACACACACACACACACACACACACACACACACACACACACACACACACACACACACACACACACACACAAGAGAAAGAAAGAAATATTGATAAAATATAATTAAAAACACATCATTAACTTCGTATAATCTCCACTCAAGGACAACAACAACAACAATGGAGAATAAAATATATGTGAATTCAAAATAGTTCTCTTTTTAAAAATAGCAGCAGCAGCAGCAGCAGCAGCAGCAGCAGCATTAAGGTGTATTTCCCCTATCTATTCAACACTCTTTTCGTGGCTCCTCACGTGACGATGAATAAATGAATACTGAAGGCGCGTGACTCAACCCTTGGAATGCCACAGGTCCACACACACACACACACACACACACACACACACACACACACACACACACACACACACACACACACACACACACACACACACACACACACACACACACACACACACACACATATATACACACACACACACACACACACACCCACACACACACACACACACACACACACACACACACACACACACACACACACACACACACACACACACACACACACACACACACACACACACACACACACACACACACACATATATACACACACACACACACACACACACACACACACACACACACACACACACACACACACACACACACACACACACACACACACACATATACACCTAGACACACAACCAACACACACAAACACACACATAACCCAAACACATAATAAGAGATCTAATTTACCCTAACATCTCACCGGAAAATAACCACAACCAAACAATATTTACAACCAAAAAGAGCTTTAGTAAACCCAACAGGACAACCAGATGCGGGATAACATAGTAAAAGGGTCACGTTCCCGCCACCTTTCCTGCCAAATGCCTTCCACACCAGCGGATATACGATGGGGAGACACTTAGGAAACTCAAGCCAGGAAAACTCGAGCCCCGCCAGCAACAGGTTAAAGGCTCTGAGGGAAGGAGACAAGGTTCATGCAACGATCTCACTGGAAAGGGTTTGAACACCAAGGATAAAAGATTAGACGGGGTTTAACATCGATATCCTTCACTTTTCATGCTTTTTTCTTTCACTGTTATTGTTATTCGATGTTAAATTATGTCTATGCTTTGTGTTTATGTATAGGTGGGGAGAACCTTGGTCATTTCTATCCTATGTCTCTCACAATGGAAGGTGTGCTGATGTTTGTTCATCCTTTTTGTTTCCTTTAGTGCGGAAGGGGTAAAGAGGCACAGAGGTGAAGGTTATTGCGATGCGGAGCTAACTCTTTGTCTTTCATATTGCAGCAAGCGTTATAGTCTTATATATAAATTTTTGTGACTACCTCTATCATCATTATCATTCTCTGCAGTGTAATAATCTCTGTACGCGTGTCGTGGCTATTATTGGTGTAATTGTTATCACCACTGCAATAGTCACGGCACTTAGGTTGTAAAGATCAATATGGTTTGCACTAGTTATTATCACAGTGATCACTAGTCAAGCTATCACGTGTTGACTACCAAACGACCAATTAAACTATCACTACTACTATTACTACTACTACCACTACCACTACTCCCATCACTATAACCACCATTATTAACCAGTCATTATTACTACTACTACTACTACTACTACTACTACTACTACTACTACTACTACTATTACTACTACTACCACTACCACTACTCCCATCACCATAACCACCATTATTAACCAGTCATTACTACTACTACTACTACTACTACTACTACTACTACTACTACTACTACTACTACTACTACTACTGCTACTATTACTACTACTACCACTACCACTACTCCCATCACCATAACCACCATTATTAACCAGTCATTATTACTACTACTACTACTTACTACTATTACCACTACCACTACTCCCATCACCATAACCACCATTATTAACCAGTCATTATTACTACTACTACTACTACTACTACTACTACTACTACTACTACTACTACTTTTTATTTTTTTTACATTTAAAGATACCTCCACCCTTTTTATTTGCATGGGCTCCACAAATTGGAGGTCATTAGCCCCAACTCTGGTCGCTAATGGCTGTGGCATCCAACCATAATATTCTAACCCCTAACCATATCCATCTACCCCTATATTTACATCCTTATTTAATCCCCTAACCTACCCACTCCTATTCTACTCTCTACCACTGTGGCTTCGCAATCAAGGTCACTTATGTCCGTGGTGGAGGGAGTGGCGTGCCTGGTACCCCGGAGACACAGGAGGGAAGACCTGAGAAGGGAGAATGAGAGGCGGCACCTCATCCAGGCGACAACATGGCTCCTTGGCTGGTGCTTCTTTTCTGCCATCAAATCGGCTAGTCTTGAGTAGAAGCACTTAGCCTTGGAGCCCATCCCGCCGGACGTGGTGAAGACCAGAGGCGTGAAGGTGCCGTGGTCGACGTGTTGAATCCTTTCGCCATAGGTTCTCGTCTTCTCCTGCTCATTCCTACGGTGGGCAGCCTCCAGAGAGAGCTCGCGGTGACATGCTGCCATCGGGTCGAAGATCCGGACGTCGAAGAAGGCTCTCTGCCCCCTCGTCCAAAACCCCCGAGCACTGACGTCAACTCGAGCTTCATCGGAGATGTTTGCCGACCTCAACCGCAGGTTTTCTCCTCCAAGTGACAGAAGAGTCGGCTCGGTGGCGACGTCATGGCACACCTCCCTGAGCATGTTGGCTGTCAGGTCCCTCACCTCATCGTGCCTGATGCACACGAATCCCCCTTCTTGCAGGTCATGGTGTGGTCGATGTTGTTGGGGGAACCACATGTACAGATGTTGGGGAGTCCTTCAACTGGCCAGCCATACCTCAGAGCAACGGCGTCGACAAATTCTTGTTTGTTGAGGTTGAAGCCTCTTGCTCTGGTTGGCAGTGACGTTAGCCAGTTAGACGCTCCCGTCTCTTGTGCAATATGGATTTTTCGCACAGTCGCGGCAGGCACGATGGTCTTCAGGCGTTCAAGGCTGGTCTTCTGCTCTTGTTGCCTGTCTAGGGAAATTTGCTTCCTTTGCTCAGCGATCGCATTTTGGTCTATTTCCCCGTGTGCGTCCTGAGCAACTATCTTTACTGTGAGAGACCTGGCTAGGTTGATGGAGTTGAGGTGCTCCCTAGTTGCCAACCTCTCAGGAGAGGTGATCCCCATCCCGCCCAGTCTTGGTGGAAGTTCGAGCAGGGCCCTCTCGTCATCCCCCAGTGCTGGAGACCTCAGTAACGCTGGAAGAAGGGTGTTCCTTATAGCGTTTTCCAGCGGTCTGAGGAGAGGGCTGATGCCTGGGATGGTGCGCATGACGTAATTCCACCAATGTTGTAGGCTATGCGTGTAGGCAGAGTAAGCTGCGTGAGGCTCCGTCCTAGCTATATCAGATAGGATTTCTACCTCCCTCACCCACTCGAGCACTTTTTCTCCTACAAACTCCTTCTTGAACTCCTCTGTTCCTATAACAGCACCCAAGTGTCGCTGCCCGTCCTTTGTTATTATTACCCCGCTACTACTACTACTACTACTACTACTACTACTACTACTACTACTACTATTACTACTACTACCACTACCACTACTCCCATCACCATAACCACCATTATTAACCAGTCATTATTACTACTATTACTACTACTACTACTACTACTACTACTACTACTACTACTACTACTACTACTAATACTACTACTACTACTACTACTACTATTACTACTACTACTACTACTACTACTACTACTACTACTACTACTACTACTACTACTACTACTATTACTACTACTACTATTACTACTACTACTACTACTACTACTACTACTACTACTACTACTACTACTACTACTACTACTATTACTATTACTACTACTACTACTACTACTACTACTACTATTACTACTACTACTATTACTACTACTACTACTAGTACTACTACTACTACTACTACTACTACTACTACTACTACTACTACTATTACTACTACTACTATTACTACTACTACTACTACTACTTTTTTTTTTCTTTTTTCTACTACTACTACTACTACTACTACAGATACCTCCACCCCATGTTTATTTATTAAATAGACGAGGGCTCCACGAATTGGAGGTCAGTGGCCCCAACTCTGGTCGCCACTGACTGTGGCATCCAACCATATTACTACTACTTATCTACTATTTACTTAAATACAATACTTATTTACATATCTATATAACTATGCTGTCTACACTCTTATGCCACTCTCCACTACAGTGGTCTGGTAGTCCAGGCCAGCTGTATCGGTGGCTGTGGGGGCAGAGTATCGAGTACCCCTGAGACAAAGGAGGGCAGACCTGAGCAGGGAGAAAGAGACACGGCATCTCATCCAGGCGACAACGTGGCTCCTTGGCTGGTGCTTCTTTTCTGCGGTTATATCTGCTAGTCTTGAATAGAAGCACTTGGCCTTGGAGCCCATCCCGCCGGACGTGGTGAAGACCAAGGGCGTGAAGCTGCCCTGATCAACATGCAGAATCCTTTCCCCATACGCCCTGATTTTCTCCTGCTCATTCCTCTGGTGGGCAGTTTCCAGGGAGAGCTCTCGGTGGCAGGCGGCCATAGGATCGAAGATTCTGATGTCCATGAAGGCTCTCTGTCCTCTGGTCCAGAATCCACGAGCACTTATGTCCACCCGGGCCTCGTTGGCGGTGTTGGCCGTCCTGTACCGCATGTGTTCACCGTCCAGGGGAAGAAGAGTTGGTTCAGTGGAGACGTCGCGGCACACCTCCCTGAGCATGCTGGCCGTCACATCCCTCACCTCGTCGTGCCTGATGCACACGAATCCCCCCTTTTTACAGGTCATGGTGTGGTTGACATTGTTCGGGGATCCACATGCACAGGTGTTGGGAATTCCCTCCACTGGCCAGCCATACCTCAGAGCAATGGCATCTACAAATTCTTGTTTGTTAAGGCTGAAGCCTTTTGCTCTGATAGGCAGGCATGTTAGCCAGTTGGAAGCTCCCGTTTCCTGTGCAGTGTGAATTTTCCTCACGGTATCCGCTGGCAGGATGTATTTTAGCTGTTCCAACATTTCCCCTTGTGCTCTTTGCCTGTTTCTTGAGATGTTTTTTCTTAGCTCCAAGATCGCATTTTGGTCTGTTTCACCATGTGCGTCTTGAGCTACGATTTTTTCAGTGAGGGATCTGGTGAGGTTGATGGAGTTTAAATTCTCTTCATCGGCCAGTGTCTCAGGGGATGTGATCCCAATCCCACCCAGTCTTGGTGGAAGTGTCAGCAATGTCCTCTCGTCCTCCCCCAGGACGCGGGATCTCATCAGCGCTGGTAGAAAGGTGTTCCTGATGGAGTTTTCCAGGGGTCTGAGGAGAGGGCTGATGCCTGGGATGGTGCGCATGACAAAGCTCCATCGGTGTTGTAGGCCATGCGTGAATGCTGAGTAGGCTGCGTGTGGTTCTGTCCTGGCCATGTCAGACAGGACTTCCACCTCTTTCACCCACTCCGACACTTTCTCCCCAACATACTTCTCCTTGAACTCCGCTGTTCCAATTACTGCACCCAAATGTCGCTGTCCGTCCTTTGTCACAATGACCCCACTGCCATTGAACTGTTCCATCGCAGTGTTATAATGTTCGGGTTTAACAATAAGGACGGACTTGATGGCGTTGGGTGTGTATCCTATCGTAGGGCCATTGTCATTTACAAGGTTCCACCACCCCTTCAAGTCTGCAATTTTCCCTGCCCCTGACAGGTCATCTGCGTATGCCACTTGCTTCACATGTGTTTTTTCATACGCAATCACATCTTGAAGCACTGATAAGCCCAGAGCATACATTGCCATGGCCACTGGGTCACCTTGTGTTGTTCCCTCCATGGATTTCAAAACCTTAACCTTAACACTACTATTGCTATTATCACTTATGTACAAATCTGAAGGATCACTGTATGTGTTCTCAACATATGTCGCAAGTGATGGACATTTCGCTCGAATGTTGTGAAGCATTGTCTTTCTGTTAATAGTGTTAAATGCATTTTTGGCGTCCACTAACAGCATCGCTTCACATTCATCCTGGCCAAAAATCTTCCTCATGGCGTGGATGGCCGCTTCCCCGCCTGCCTGCTGTCCTGCACACAACTGTAGATTCCCTGCCGCTCTTCTTACATCCTCCTTCACCACCACCATGATGCACTTCCCTATAATTCGACGGAGAACTTCCCCAATACCGATGGGTCTGCACCCTGGCTTCTTGTCAAGGGGGATAAGGCGGCAGGCAGTCAAGGCGTCAACATGTCGACAGTTGGTGGCGGCAAGTTTTCTCGCTAGTGCTGCTAGGACGCTGCACAAGTCACCAGCAACACTGCCACAGTGAGTGCTGCTCAGCAGGCGGCGCCATCCTCTTGCATCCAAGCCTGAAGGACCCCCGCTGCCTTTTGTCTGAAGAGCTTTTTTCCAGACCATCTCTCCTGTTATCATCTCGTAGATAACGCTGTTTGACATTGGAAGGCATTCCTGTAATCTTAGTCCTTCAGAGTCGCTGGGTGGAGGATGTTTGTCCTTCAGCAGATTGATGGTTTCCCTGGTGAGTGGCAACACACCGCCGCTACTACTACTACTACTACTATTACTACTACTACTATTACTACTACTACTACTGCTACTACTATTACTACTACTACTATTACTACTACTACTACTACTACTACTACTACTACTACTACTACTACTACTACTACTACTACTACTACTGTTACTACTACTACTATTACTACTACTACTACTACTACTACTACTACTACTACTACTACTACTACTACTACTACTACATTCATCCGTTCCTGCCTCTGACAAATCATTCCCAAAAATTATAATGGAAAATATGTAGACGTAGATTTTTATAACTCGTTCCCTTCTTCCGTGTGTGTGTGTGTGTGTGTGTGTGTGTGTGTGTGTGTGTGTGTGTGTGTGTGTGTGTGTGTGTGTGTGTGTGTGTGTGTGTGTGTGTGTGTGTGTGTGTGTGTGTGTGTGTGTGTGTGTGTGTGTGTGTGTGTGTGTGTGTGTGTGTGTGTGTGTGTGTGTGTGTGTGTGTGTGTGTGTGTGTGTGTGTGTGTGTGTGTGTGTGTGTGTGTGTGTGTGTGTGTGTGTGTGTGTGTTTGTCCTTTCCTCTACATTAGCGTGTTAGAAGCACTTTGTTGGTACCTCTAAATTTATTATTATGTTTTGATTTTACTAAGCAACGACATCAACTGAAGAGAGAGAGAGAGAGAGAGAGAGAGAGAGAGAGAGAGAGAGAGAGAGAGAGAGAGAGAGAGAGAGAGAGAGAGAGAGAGAGAGAGAGAGAGAGAGAGAGAGAGAGAGAGAGAGAGAGAGAGAGAGAGAGAGATACCTTTGTAACTTTAGCACACTCCCTTTAAAAAGATAAAAAAGAGCAGCTGCCAAATCTTTAAGTTTGCTCTATAAAGGGCGACTGTCAGCTCCTATCCAATAAAAGAGGAGAAAAAACACCTTTCAAGACTACATTAATAAGAGTGAAGAAACAAGATAAAAAACAAGAGTAATAAGAAGAACAAGAGCAAGACTACTACTACTACTACTACTACTACTACTACTACTACTACTACTACTACTACTACTACTACTACTACTACTATTACTACTACTAAGATAAAAAACAAGAGTAATAAGAAGAACAAGAGCAAGACTACTACTACTACTACTACTACTACTACTACTACTACTACTACTACTACTATTACTACTACTACTACTACTACTACTACTACTACTACTACTACTACTACTAATAATAATAATAATAATAAGACTTCTTCCTCCTTCCCTCCTTCATCTTCCCTTAATTCCTCTCTCCCTTTCCGTGTTACATTTTCGTCACTAACTCTCATTAATCCTCCCCCTCACCCCCCCTCTTCCTCCTTCTCCTCCTCCTCCATCTCCTCCTCCTCCTCTTCTCTCCAAAGCCACAACCACTATCATTCTTCTCTCCCTCTCCCTCCATTTCTCCTCCCTTCCCTCCTACCTCTCTCCCTCTCTCCCCTTCCTCCATTCATTCGTTCGTTAGTTAGCCCTTACACACACTTTCTCTCTCTCTCTCTCTCTCTCTCTCTCTCTCTCTCTCTCTCTCTCTCTCTCTCTCTCTCTCTCTCTCTCTCTCTCTCTCTCTCTCTCTCTCTCTCTCTCTCTCTCTCTCTCTCTCATTTTCTTGGTAAAATTGAAAACCCGAAAGAAAAACATATGTAAGCTGACGAAGAAGAGTTGTAAGTCAAGAATTTTCTGCTTAAAACTAACTAACCTGGAAGAGCTTTTTTTATAATAAATAAAATAGAATAGAATAGAATAGAATAAAGCTTTAATGGAGATAGAAAGGAGTAATTTAGTGTCGTAATGAAAGTGGTGTGGATTAAAAACAATAAAAGGTAAATATTAAGCAATACTTGAATACCCAAACGCCTCCCATTGCATTCGTTTTCTTGTAATGAAAAGCAGAATCACTTTTTTAATTGCCTTCGAACAATAAAAAAAATGCTTGCAGTGTATAAAATGGAAAGTTTTTAATGTATTTTTTGGTTTCGTTTTGTTTTAGCAAAATTAAGTGAGGTGAAGGGAGAGTTGGTTGCTGTTTTGTGGGAATTGCTGTGTTGAAAATGTGAAATTGTGTGTTTTGGGTTTTGGTAAAAAATTTTGGCTGAATTACCAAACGAGACTATAATTGTTTACCTTTGAAAATATCTACACAGAAACCACGAACACATTATTGTTACTACTACTTCTACTACTACTACTATTATTACTACTACTACTACTACTACTATTACTATTTTGCGAGAAGGTAAATCAACGTAAATTATTCAATCAAATTAAAAACGTTGATTAAATTGTACATATTTTCTGACAGTGAAGAGAAGAGGAGGAAGAGAAAAACAGAAATGAAAAGAAAGTGGAAGAGAAAGAGAATTAGATCTCTTAAGAATCATCACTTTTAATCCTGATCCTTCTAGAAACTCCTCTTATAAGGGATCTCGTAGAAAATTTGTTCAAAAAGTATTAATCTGGTTAGCAATAGACGCCTCTGTGTAGTAATTTTCGTGCCCTCGTGTCTTATCTCGTTATCAAGTTTCTGAGCGTCTGAGAAGGGGCTAAGAGGGACATGTTAAGAGAATTAGGAGCCCCATCGAAGGTGAATATAACAGATAAAAGATAAGAACGAATACCTTAATAAGAGAGACCAGAAGGAGGTAAAGAATTAATATCAATGAATGAAAAGGAGGTGAAGAGGACATGAAGGAGAGTAAAAAAGATTAAAGAGATATGGATATAGAAAAATACTGAAATACACAGCTAAATATAGGTAATGGTTGGAAAAGGTCAAATATTCTTTTACCCTGAGGACTGAAAATGAGACGTACGATATATTTTTTTCCTTTCTCGTATTCAATCTTGTTCTTTTCTTTTATGCCTTCCTCTCCCACGCCAACCATTTGTGTTTCCTTCCTGACACCATCTATAGACTACTAATATAACAGTCAAAAAAGGAAAACAATTATGATATACAAGAAATAATGATTAATAGGGAATGTATTTATCATTATTTAGTCAAGATTAACTAACAGTCAAAAAAGGAAAACAATTATGATATACAAGAAATAATGATTAATAGGGAATGTATTTATCATTATTTAGTCAAGATTAACATAATTTTTCCTAATCTTATTTATTTTTGGTTAATGTTTCCTAGGTATAATTTTTTTTTACTAACCTTCCTTCCTTCTTTTTTTTGTCGCTCAGGTTCAGGCCTCCTTCTCCTCCTCCTTCTCCTCTTCCTCCTCCTCCTCCTCCTCCTCCTCCTCCTCCTCCTCCTCCTCCTTCTTCTCCTAGGCCATCATAAATTACCATTAATGTTTATATTTTCTGTATACTTCGTCTTC
>JAXIVD010007346.1:0-15000 GCA_036785275.1 Cancer borealis
GACCGTATCTCGGGTATAACTAAGCAAGCCAGCAAGCAACGTGATTCGCTCAGCCAGAAGCAACACCAAAAATGACACACTTGTGAATCATCTCCGCGGGGAGTCTGCGCGATCAATGCAATTCGCTGACACGGTCCCAAATTACGGTTTCCGATGAAAATGGAGATGCAAGGCTAGGTATTGTGTGGGCGGGAGGAAAGCATGTCTCCTGTCTGATGTTGGCGACGGCGGCGAGACGGAGTGATGTAAAGGTAATAATATAATGAGGCAATAAGGTAGTAATAATGTTTGTCGTCTTCTTTATTACGAGGATTACATTGAATTGGACAGTTTTGGGATTTCTTGTTCTATGCGCTGAGGAAGCTTTGTGATGAGGTCTTGCTATTGTTAATGTTACGTATATTTTTATCTTTTCTATTCTGTTGAGGCGGGAGCTGTTTTAGTGCCTACGATAGTCTCCGAGTTGACAAGATTTTAAGCGTTGAGACATTAATGTACTTCTCACCCTCTTTCTTACATGGAATAACCTGCATGTAATCTTGCACACAATGATAATAACAATAAAACGCAATATATCTCGCTAGACACACGCTATCTTCCGATAAAAAACAATTATTTAGTCAATATATATCAATCTATCTAGCCAAGTCTTTTGCAGCTCACACTCAAGTGAATCAAACAGGATAACTTAAACAGATCGGCGCCTAGCCTGAACCCGACACAGGAGGGAATTCAAAGTGGTCAAGGTCGTGGCTGGGCGAGATGCCACCAGCAGGCGTCGTGCACCACAGGCAAGACCAGCGGGTGAAAGGGAGGCAGGTTGGGGCGAGGGAGGAGGGCGGAGGCGAAGGAGTAGTGTTGTGGACAGGCTGGGAGAAAAGGAAGCAAGCGGGGGAGGTTAAGGCAGACAGAAGCAAGAGATATTAAGGTTGTCTATTAATATATTTGGCAGTGATCAGAAGAGAGAGAGAGAGAGAGAGAGAGAGAGAGAGAGAGAGAGAGAGAGAGAGAGAGAGAGAGAGAGAGAGAGAGAGAGAGAGAGAGAGAGAGAGAGAGAGAGAGAGAGAGAGAGAGAGAGAGAGAGAGAAGAGAGAAGAGAGAAGAGAGAAGAGAGAAGAGAAAGAGAGAAGAGAAAAGAGAAAAGAAAAAGAGAAAAGAAAAGAGAGAAGAGAGAAGAGAGAAGAGAGAAGAGAAGAGGATAGTCCACTGGTAATTTTTTATCCTAACAGAAAAAAAGATACACAACCACCAACCACGAAACACAAGAGAGAAACAGGAAGACCAAGAGAGACAGACAAACACACAACCACCCTCTCCTTTTCCTCCCTCCACTAGTAACCTGAAGAACAGCCTCGTTAGTGTCACCGTCAGAAACACGAAACACCACGAAACGATGTAACGGCGTCACTATGGATTAAAGTGACGAAAACGACGACGACGATGACGATCAAGGAGATAAAACGATGCAAGGGAAGTTACCTTGTCGTTATCTATGTGGTGGTGTATTTTTTTGTCCACATCGTCGATATGGTTTTTGTAGTTTTTTTTTTCTGACGTTGTTGCTTATCCTTGTTTTAACGTTGTCATGTTCGCAGTCTTTTTATTTTTCCTGCTTAGGTATTGTTGTTGTTCTTGGCTTTGATTCGTTGTTTATATTGTTGTTGTTGTTGTTGTTGTCAGTGTGGTGGTGGTGGTGGTGGTGGTGGTGATGGTGGTGGTGGTGGTGGTGGTGGTGATCTTATTCTCGCTCATCTTCTCCTCGGTGTTATTAATGTGTTATGGATGGACAGAGTAATAATGGTGATGAGGGGCAGGGAGTGAGAGTGAGTGGTGTTGAGAGCTTGGGGACGCGTGGGAAGAACAGGGAATAGTGATAATCTAGTGAAGAGCGGAAGTTTACAGTTGAAAATACTTAACGTAACGCTATAACTTTACATATACATTTCAAGTAATTTGGCAGTCTGTTTTTATTTTTTTTTAAACTTTCTTGAAACACACAAACATCTAATTTACATCATATAGTTTATTTATAAGTAAACGTGTGTGTGTGTGTGTGTGTGTGTGTGTGTGTGTGTGTGTGTGTGTGTGTGTGTGTGTGTGTGTGTGTGTGTGTGTGTGTGTGTGTGTGTGTGTGTGTGTGTGTGTGTGTCCTATCTATCTGTCTGACTTGTCCTGCTTCTATTACCATTGACAGTTGTACACACACTCATCTCATTCATATGTTTACCTCTTGCCAAGCTTCTTATAAACTGCTGAAAGGACTGTTACCATCCCTCCTGTTACTCCACTCTCTTTCTTCCCTATTTCTCTTTCCCTTCCTCATACTTCTCTACATGTTCAACCTCCCTCACCGTCTTCTCTTGCTTCTGCTTCTGCTCCTCCCACATTTGAGCCAAATTTGTCGCGTATCTCGTTCTGATGTCGATCTGACGTGACTCAAGGGAAAGGAAGAGTCGATGACGCTCAGTTCAGTATAGGGAGGCTTGGGGCATGCGCATGTGTGTGTGTGTGTGTGTGTGTGTGTGTGTGTGTGTGTGTGTGTGTGTGTGTGTGTGTGTGTGTGTGTGTGTGTGTGTGAGGACATCTATAAATATACAAGATAGCCATGTAAGTGATGACAGACACGCATCAATATAAAGCTATATATCAAATCTACGCCTCACGGATGCCTCGCGTGACTGCTTAATGATATTGACTGATAAAAAAGTGTTGAAGGTGACTGGGCTGCACAAACTGCTGACAAATGGCGCCTTACACCCTCACCCTATTTTCTTTAAACTGTTGGACAAAGGTATAAGTTGAAACTGTGTGGAGGAAAAGGGGGGGAGTGGGAGGCGTGGGCGAACCGTGATTGATAATCCGTCCCTCTGTTCAAACAAATGGTTCGGTTCAAGGTTTAGGAAGCGAGTGAGTAAGGAACAAGAAAAACAAGGAAAGAAAAGATGAAGGAAGGAAAGAAGAGTAAGTTAAACTGTAAGTGACAAAGAGGTGAGGAAGATAGAAAGGGAAGAAATGAATGAATGAGGAAGAAAAGGGAAAGATAGAAAGGAAAAATGAGTGAGTGAGGTAGGATATGAGGGAAAAAAGGAAATGAGTCAGTGAAACATGGAAAGGAAGGAAGGAAGATAGGGAGAAATGCGTGAATGACGGAGGTGGATAGAAGAAAAACCCCCAGAACAAACACAGGTCACAGGAATATAATAGCAAACAAAAGTAATGATATACAGTGGTCGCTTCAATTACTGATCGAGTGAGTGTGAGTCAGACAGACCCACAAAAACGAGACAGTGGTTCGGGTTGGTGCTTCGATTCACTTCTTCCAACAGCAGCAGATGAAGCAGCAATGAAGTGATTATGCTTTAGGTAGAGACGGTGTGTTGCATGAACACACTTTAGGTACAACAACATTTATCAGCGCTTTCACTTCCTTTCAACTGAACATGATAAAAAACCCCACCCACCCACCCACCCACCCACGCACGCACGCACAAACACACACACACACACACACACACACACACACACACACACACACACACACACACACACATACACCATACACCATACACCACACAACACACAACACACAACACACAACACACAACACACACACACACACACACACACACACACACAGTAGGACTCACCTGCCTTGTGTTTTCGCTGAAGGAATACAGAAGAAGGAGGTGAAGGCGGGGTTTAGGTTGGTTCAGCTCCCAGTGGGCGGCGCTGAAGGTGCAGGTGTAGGCGGTGGCAGCGCCCTGACGTGGGTGTACTGTTCGCCAATACACGCCTCTCACTACTCATTCCACTCACAACCACAACCACCACCACTGTGATGTCTCGGTACACTATCCACACTATACAAGGTCACGGTAAACACTGCAGGAGTTCGTTCAGAATCCGTCACATTCGTTGTCGAGACATGAGTTCGATACCTGAAGCAGAACACTTGGTTAAAGATCACTCCCCTCACGACACCTCGTTAGTGGCGGGCTTCTCAGAACACCTGGTTATGAAGACATTCAAGTCCGTCCAATAAGATGTCTAGGTTGTTTGGTTTAGTTTTCATCTGTAATGGTGATGGTGGTGGTGGTGGTGGTGGTGGTGATGGTGATGGTAGTGATGGTGGTGGTGGTGGTGAAACAACGAATAAAGATGTAAAATTTGGGGCAAGAGTTGATGAGGCGTAGCGCTCTACCTCCAGTGGTGTGTGTATGTGTGTGTGTGTGTGTGTGTGTGTGTGTGTGTGTGTGTGTGTGTGTGTGTGTGTGTGTGTGTGTTTAGGCTATAAACACTCAAGGGTAAAAGTACGACGCAACGCACAAAGGAGACTGAGAAATACGTTCATCCATCATCACTGTTACTGTATTTTAATGTGAACGGTAATTACTAGGCTGCAGGCATCACTGGCAGTTATGTATGTAAACAGGAGAGGCAAGCATGTGTTCAGACTTAGCACCTCGAGGTATCAGTACACTGGGAGTAGCAAAGAAACACTTGTTGATGTTGATGAGGAAAACCAGACCTCTTTGATGTAGTTCAGACGAAGTGTTTGTGCATCTTCTCGAGGAAGGACCACACACAATGAATTGAGGTCAAGAATCTAAAACAGGAGCCTTAAATTGTAGTATATCACGTGAGGAAATTTGTAATTTTTGCCATAGCCTGTGAAGAAAGAGTAAAGAGTTTGGTGTTGAACTCAACGAGGATAACAGGATCATGTTTGCCTGGATGTAGAGGACACGTGCCAGGTTTGTGTGGAAGCGTCAGGATGGTGTACGCGGCAGGTAGAAAATGAGGTAAGAGAGAAAGGCAGAAGGAAGGAGTGGACACCGACGGAGAGCAAGGCGAAGGACGCTCTCCTACTGACCCACTTTCCTGGACCTTTGATCAGTAATCATCGACATCCTTTACTGAAAAAAGAAAAAAAAAGCAAAGGTAAAACTATTAGCAACAACGTCACTTGTCGGAAGATGGGGAGGGGGGAGAGAGAGAGAGAGAGAGAGAGAGAGAGAGAGAGAGAGAGAGAGAGAGAGAGAGAGAGAGAGAGAGAGAGAGAGAGAGAGAGAGAGAGAGAGAGAGAGAGAGAGAGAGAGAGAGAGAGAGAGAGAGAGAGAGAGAGCAGTAAAGGTGGTGGTGACACACGTGTTTAATTAAGACGAATTACATAATTTTTTTTTCATAAAGGAAAGTATTTTTAATTCTTCATCAACAGTTATGGAGACGCCAGTAATGCTATGTAAACTTCAACATATACACATTCATAATTTTTTCCGAGCTCCATTATAAGTGATAAGAGTTAATGTTTGACTGTTTCACGAGGTACAGCATAGCGAGGGGCGACAACAACAACAACAACATCAACAACAACAACAACAATACAACACCATCACCACCACCACAACAACAACAACAACAACAACAACAACAGCAGCAGCAGCAGCAACAACAACTTAGTGATGGTTTGGCAACATGATAAACAACGTTGGTATACTTATGCCTTACACTCTAGTGATATTCCATTATAAAATATTAAGAAGATAGAAAGAAAGAGAAAACTTGGAAGGGTTTGCACCTCATATATCATATTAGTGATAATGATGATGATGATGATGATGATAATGATGATGATGATGATGATGATGATGATGATAATGATGATGATGATGATGATGATAATATTGATGATGACAGTGATGGTGATAATAACAATAATGGGTTCTAGCAGGAAGTAGCGAGAGGAGGATGTGGTTAACTAAATAAAACTCGAAGGCATATTTATGGATGCTTCCTGAAGGGGAGCAGTGACCGTCGATGGCACGATCATCTAAGAAAGAAAAATAGATTCAAGCGAATGCGAATGGAATGAAGCAAACAATTCTGAAATCAATCATGCTTGTCAGGGTCAATTAACAGTGATGGCAATGGTGGTGGTGGTGGTGGTGGTGGTGGTGTTGGTTGTGGTGGTGAGTATGGCACGAGAAGTCAAATATTCTTTTATTTTGTTGTTGAATGTGTTCCGGGACGCCTCTTTCTCCCCTCCCCCCCACTCTCTCTCTCTCTCTCTCTCTCTCTCTCTCTCTCTCTCTCTCTCTCTCTCTCTCTCTCTCTCTCTCTCTCTCTCTCTCTCTCTCTCTCTCTCTCTCTCTCTCTCTCTCTCTCTCTCGAACTACGCAGTACTGCCCTTGTGCATGACTATTGCGTACCTTTCTTACCGTGAATCATGTGACCAAGCCTGAACAACAGAGAAAATCACACACACACACACACACACACACACACACACACACACACACACACACACACACACACACACACACACACACACACACACACGACCATGACCATCATCATTCATGGTTTTCACGAAGGGATTTGCAGTTTCATGTAATGTAAACACAGATTGGCTGCAGAGACGCCGCTTGGGTCTCTGTGTCACTCTTTCTTAACACAAACAATCACACAAAGAACCTAAGCACATATTTTTTTCTTTATAAATAACCTTAAGTACTTTAAATAAATCGTTCTCATTAATTCAAACGTCCATTTGTCGACTTTACATTTATATAACACTTTTTCGTCAACACTGATCACAAACGCCACACTTGTGTCGCCCAACGGCCCGCGACACACAGTAACAGCGGCAGGCCTCCTGCTCTGGACAAACACCAAGTCTGTTTTCTGTGACAATAAAAGAACCAATGATTACCGCTACTTGATTGCCTGGGACTTCCGCCTCCCGTGTAAATGACAACACATGAAGGTCGTATTACCGCGGCCCCACTTCCTCATCAAACAACTGGGATATTCACTTTTAAGACAATAACTCTTTCACCACATCCTGAAGCCTGCCACTGGAGTTCCTCGACGCAGAATAGGAGTGTGTATTCTTCACAGATTAAGTTATCTTTCTCAAGACGAGTCGAAGCAACTGTGGTCGGGGTGTGGGGGGAGGGAGGACGAAATTATGGAAATGAAAGAGCACGTGTTGAGTTCCCACTTCTCAAAGATGTAGGTGGTGAGGCTCCAGTGGTGGTCTGAGGAATTAGTGGTTTATGCAGCGTCGTGCGGGAAAGCCAGTGAGCGTGCAGGTCAGAGCCAAGCTGAGCCAGTGGGGAACCCGCACCCCTGCGCCGCCGTCGTGGCTTCATCCGACCCTCCAACTTGGCACCTGCCTCACCTCACACCTCCAACCCCTCACCCACCTCCACCCGACTCGTACCCATCCCATGCCAGAATCCCAAACATCATCCACTGCTACTTAAATCGTTACCTGCTAGAATTCTGCTTGTGTTTAATGGTGGCGCTTAACCTCCGTGTGGTCACTGCTTGTTGCTAATGTTAAATGCGCGGCTCTCACCAATACTTTCTTCTCCAGTGTATTGTGCCTCAATGCGTAATTTTCCTTGATAGCACCACACACAGTAGGTTATGTCACTTACATGTTAAAAATGAGTACAGTATATCTCACAAGCATTACCAAGACAATTATGTAAACTTCCGCACATGTGTATGATTATGAAAATGTATTATCTTAAGGTTTACTTTTATCTTTTAACCTTTTATTGATAGTGTTCAACAAGGCAGAACGTTCACTTACAGAATCCAACACTCACAATGCCCAGAAATCTGACACAACAACTACCTTCGTGGTAAATAAGTTATTTCAACACTACCGCGAACGTCCACCGCTCTGTCTAAACCATTGCTATGACAACAAGGAATCAAGAAAATAGGTTACTGTTATTCCCGGATCTCCTTTCCTGCTTTAACCTTGTGGCTACTCCCCGACGGAGATAGAATAGTGGGGAGTATGGTGTGGTTGGAGTAACTGCGAGAGGGTAGAGGGTAGGGGTGTGAGGGTGAGGGTAACGCGGATGCACAGTCAATAAGCAAATAAATTCCTGCTCAAAAAAACATGTGCAGCATTGCGACAGACACACGGGAATGCGGGCTGACTGACAGACGAGCATGCGGGCTTTCTATACAGATGTGGTTAGCTTGGGAGCCACATTGTGTGTGGAAAAAAATGTCATGGAGGCTTTCATGTACTACGTATCTTAAAAAAGAAAATATATAATCACTTTCACATAAAGATTTTGAATTTCACACGTTCTAAAAAGTCGTTATATTTTTCACTATTTTCAAACGGTTTTAATGAAATTCTAAACGTTTTCTCTAAAGTAGAAAATATCAAATGAAGAAATGTATAAAAATATCCTCCTTTATAGAACAAAGTATTTCATAACAAAGCATTCAGCGGTTGAAAAACTGTGGTGTTGCGAGCATCAAGGCAACGAGGAACAACAGTGTCTCTTGGGCTGTGTGTGTGTGTGTGTGTGTGTGTGTGTGTGTGTGTGTGTGTGTGTGTGTGTGTGTGTGTGTGTGTGTGTGTGTGTGTGTGTGTGTGTGTGTGTGTGTGTGTGTGTGTGTGTGTGTGTGCGTGTGTTTTATGTGTGTGTGTGTGTGTTCTAAATGCTCCAAATAAGTTATCTTGTTATCGTTAGACTATTTTCTTAACAATCCCATAAATAATGTTGACATATATTCAGAAGTGAGAGACCAACACACAGTCACACCTTCGGTAAATAACACCACTCACTCTCCTTGCTGTATTGATAAAACTGACACCTCACATGCGCAAAGTTTCCCACCGTCAAAACACTCCTCACGCGGACGCCAAACAGTGACCTCCGAGTTCAGGCCACGAGGGAAAGGAAACAAACAAGAGGTAAATGTAGATCACCCTTATTAAAACCACCTTGAGCTGCCGCCCTCAATTGACCCCGGCGGGCGAGGCTCAATGACAGGCCCTTGGAGGTGTAATGTCCAGGTGACGCTGATTTTCCTGTTAATTGTCCTAAGTGAGGCGGAGTGATGGACTGTTGCGTCACTTTGGGTCAGTCCCCTCCTTCCCCTTCAATCGGAGGTTAAATTTCCTTAAACACAACGACAGTGACCTTGGGCTTCAGCGAATCAGTCATCCCACCTACCGTTCCATCTTCCTCATCATCTCCATCAACGTCCGTCTCTGCGTTGTCTAGCGTGCCTCCCGCCTTCACCTCCTCCCTCCACCCGTCGGACGTCGTCTTAGCTTTAATAGTATGGAAAAGCCTGTCTCCTTGGGTATTTAATTATCAGCCAAGAGTTCTTCGCAATTTAAGACCTGCTCAGGCCGCTAAGGATTATTTATTTGCAGGAAGCAGTAATTGTTCCCCTTTAGCAAGAGAATGGGTGTGTGTGATGTGTGTGAGGTACTCAGCCTTACCCATTGATCCGTCTCTATGAGCTCTGAGCTCTTTCGAGGAGGGTAATGACTGACGAGTCCAGCGCGTGTATGCGTGCAGGCACGCACACGCACACACTCAATTGATTTAAAAAGTCCTTAAACTCACGCCTTGCCGGGTGACAGGCTAGTCGTTACCACTAGACCATGGGAGCGGTGTGTGTGTGTGTGTGTGTGTGTGTGTGTGTGTGTGTGTGTGTGTGTGTGTGTGTGAAATCAAAACACTAGCAGTAATTGAAGAGACACCCGTTCAGATGATTCAACCGGCCAAGAATCAGTGAAAATACTCGGTAATAAACAAATAACTAAAAAATTAAGCAGTCGACTGACATTAAGATCAATGTTAGCATCCTGAAAAGCTTCCTGCGGAGGTGACAGCTTATTAAAAAGTTAGTACGGGCGGCAACACACAAATCACGGGGCCAAACACGCTGGTCTCCTCACATGACTTCCGCGTGTTGCTCACAAACTCCAACGCAGAACGAGTTAGTTCCCCAGAGGCCCCGGCGTGAGGCTCAGGTTGCTGCCCCTCGATGCTGCACCAATAACAAGAATTAGCTCCCTCGAGTGCATCAAGAAGCGCATTAACACAGTATAATGGAACGGGGAAAGAAACGATGATTTCCCAAGTATTCATTAGATTTTTGCATTTAACTAACTAAAGAATAAAAAGAGAGGTAGGATCTCTTCACCGACGACGAGACTTCTAGAGTGCCATTTGTAGCGGCAACAAGGACCGAGTCACGTGGGTCGCCAGCTGCACGGAACCGCCACTAGCGGGTGGAGGGATGGGGGCCGAGACTCGACTAACTGAATTTCAAACTTGATTATCTGTAGTGAATCACTATATGGTGTGGCTTAATACTCGCAGCTCTGGGGTGTAGTAGATTATGACTGTGGACATGAAAGAAATTATTCCTTTGATAACTGGATATTGCTGTTTACTCTCCATTCGAATTACGTAATGATGATAAATGATGAATATTTTGGTTAGCTCTATAAGGTACAACAAATATCGTTATCTTTCATATCAATAAATTCAAAACAAGTTTTCTTGTTGAACGAGTGACAGATAAACAATAAACGTTTAAGTACGTGTGTTTTGGTCTTATTAGCCATAAACTCACCTTAACTTTCAGCACCTGAGGGAGTAAAGGTGTTTCCAGGACCACGTAGTGCTGTAGCGGTTTTCCCTTAAAAGACGTGTGGTACGTGTGGTATCCCCGTTCTCTAGCTACAACTATTATAAACCTTTTATTTTCATAATTTTCATTATTCTCTTTATTTCAATGTACTCATTATGTTTCTTTATTTATGTTTTTCTTTTGTTTTTATGTTTATGTATTTTGTTGTGCTGCAAACCATTCCGTCAACATCAACTTGTCACGCTCTGTCCTCGGACAGGGCGCATACACCATTTATGTATTTATTATTAGAATTTACATTTTGTTTATTAATACCATATTTTTGATAATAAAATAACTTCAATTGGAGTCGAGTTTTCTCTCTCCAGTCAACCAACTAGCTACACGAGCACTCCCGAGCACCAGCACTTACAATTGGTGACCCAGAATGACTAGCTATGGTTGTAAGTGGCATATAGCCTGTGCTATAAAAGAGCACATTTCTCCCAGTGAGATGGCCTGAGTCATTTGACTTATTCGCTAGATCACTCCTTTTGGCAAAAAGCCCTGCCTCCTCTATGGTGTTCGCAGGATTGAGCCTAAGGTCAGGAGAAAATTACACTTCTACTTCTGTGTAATTTGCCACTTATGAGGTTATCCCCTCCCACCCACCCTGGCACCTTCTGTGCCATTTCAGACGCCGTCACTGCGTCTACGGCACGGCCTATGCGCGTTTAGCGCGGCCTATGCGCGTTTAGCGCGGCCTATGCCTCTTCAGACGCCTTACTGCGTCTTCAGCCGCCTCTTGCGCACCTCTGACGCCTTCATGCGTCATCACCAACCCCAGCGCCCACAATGCGCTTCTGTGTCTTCAACACCCCTTTGCACCCTCAGTGCAAATTAATGTTCAATCCCTGCCCCCCGCCTCGCGGCGTTAAAGTGACCAACTTCATCAACACTCACCGCCCTGTGGACTATTCACCGCCCTGTGGATTATACATCGCCCTGTGGATTACTCTACTCTCCACCACGACTACATAGTCTTCAGGCAGTTCTGTGCAGACAACACTCCAGCAGACGCCCTCTCCCACTGCCGTGTCGTCTTACACTCCCAGGCGTTAAGGTCGCTCTCACAGCTGACACGGACTACAGATGCAAATCGTCTCTCCGTCAGCTTCACGACCTCTCTCACCCTGGCAGCGACTTCACGGTACAACTGGGGAGGACGTCAGAATGGACCCACCACCTGCACCTGCCCTCTCAAGCCTCAATGGTGGCTTGGCACTTGACCTCTTGGGCTCCCTGCCACCCTCTGCCGTGTTACCACCCGCAGTCGTACGGTCATCGCCAGCCTTATGGACTCCACTCAACACACAACACTGGTCCCAGGCAAACCACAGGACATCTTTCCTCCTTCCTCGTCACTAAGGGGGGGAGTATTGTAGCGGTTTTCCCTTAAAAGACGTGTGGTACGTGTGGTATCCCCGTTCTCTAGCTACAACTATTATAAACCTTTTATTTTCATAATTTTCATTATTCTCTTTATTTCAATGTACTCATTATGTTTCTTTATTTATGTTTTTCTTTTGTTTTTATGTTTATGTATTTTGTTGTGCTGCAAACCATTCCGTCAACATCAACTTGTCACGCTCTGTCCTCGGACAGGGCGCATACACCATTTATGTATTTATTAGAATTTACATTTTGTTTATTAATACCATATTTTTGATAATAAAATAACTTCAACTGGAGTCGAGTTTTCTCTCTCCAGTCAACCAACTAACTACACGAGCCTCCCCGAGCACCAGCACTTACAGTGCTACCTGAAACAAGCGAGGAAAAAAAATGCTAAAGTATGCGGAAGTAACTGGGAAAAAAATAACGTTGTGAACGATTGAAATGAAAGAACAAATTGGAAAACATAAAAAATTACTGATGGCTGTGAAGGAAATAAAAAGACTGACATAAAAACAAATGAAATGAACAACTAACGGAGAAGAGAAAAAATTAAAGCAATAAAATGAAACTAGAAAGTAAGTACAAATGAAGGAAAGGATTAAAGTTGGGGGGGGGGGGGGAGAGAGAGAGAGAGAGAGAGAGAGAGAGAGAGAGAGAGAGAGAGAGAGAGAGAGAGAGAGAGAGAGAGAGAGAGAGAGAGAGAGAGAGAGAGAGAGAGAGAGAGAGAGAGAGAGAGAGAGAGAGAGAGAGCGAGAGCGAGAGCGAGAGCGAGCGAGAGAGAGCGCGAGAGAGCGCGAGAGCGAGAGAGAGAGAGAGAGAGCAAGAGAGAGAGAGAGAGAGAGAGAGAGAGAGAGAGAGAGAGAGAGAGAGAGAGAGAGAGAGAGAGAGAGAGAGAGAGAGAGAGAGAGAGAGAGAGAGAGAGAGAGAAAAAAAAAAAGACAGAGAGAGAGAGAGAGAAAAAAAAAAGAGAGAGAGAGAGAGAGAGAGAGAGAGAGAGAGAGAGAGAGAGAGAGAGAGAGAGAGAGAGAGAGGAGAGAGAGAGAGAGAGAGAGAGAGTGGTTCATGTTCGAGTCGTTCCTACCGGGATTGCGAGGACAAACTCCCCAGCTTACGTTCCGTACTTATTTTCTGTTAGAGGTGAATAAGGAAGGGCTACAGAATTTAAGAAAACAAAAACATTTTGTCTACACCTAACCTGGATTCAAACCCAAGACATCTTGGTTGTGAGCTAACCACTATACCACCGGGCCGCTTATAATGATAATAATGTTAATCACAACAATAATACACATTAATAATAATAATAATAATAATAATAATAATAATAATAATAATAATAATGACAATTACAATAATAATGATCATAAAAAACAATACCAATTATAGTAACAACAATAATACTTATGTTAATAATAATAATTATTGTAATAATAATAATAATGATAATAATAACAATAATAATAATCATAATAATAATAATAATAATAATAATAATAATAATAATAACAACACCAATGATGATAATGATAACGATGATAATGATGATTGCAATAGTAAAAATAATGATAATGTTAACGATGATAGTGATAATGATAAATGATGATAATAATAAATGCTAATAACAACAAAGATATTGATAATAATTATGATCATTATCATTATTATTATTAACATTATTGCTATTATTATTATTATTATTATTATTATTATTATTATTATTATTATTATTATTATTATTATCATTGTTATTATTATTATCAATATTATTATCATTATCATCATTATTTTATTTTGTATATTTATCTATTTGTTTATCTATCTATATATTTTTGCAATACTACCAGTGTTCAGACTTGGACGTGGTTTGTGTTGTGCTGATGGTGTGAGTCGTTTGCGTTGCGTCACTTCGCCGCCCACGGCCGTATAATTGGACCTAATCAATAGCCTTCGCGAATGACAGGGCAATTAACAGTAATTTTCACGTGCATTGGTTTCGTTGCTTCTTTCGTGATGTCACCGTCACGAAAATTGTCAAGGCTTCCCTTCCACAATCCCGGAACCTGGGCCTCTTCCCTGACGAGGCTCCTCCTTCCCAGCAGGGTCTGTCTTGCGCCTTCACAAAGGCTCCCTGGCGAGGTTCCCCGAGAGGTAGCCATCAGGGAGCCGCCGGGTCACGTAGCAGGGCGTACATGCATGTCCTTGGCTGCCTACACACCGCCTCTACACATCTGGCTTGTGTTAATTACTGGATAAAACTTGCTTCTGTCAGAGTTTTTGAGAGCAAAATCCTTTTAATATGCAATAGTTTACACAATACATCAATAAAGTAAAAAAATGCTTAAATGGTGAATAAATATTTGTGTATTCATTTAAAATAAACAAATAAGATAAATAAACGAATGGGGTAGCATGGCATGAAAGAATTCCGAATTCTTGACAAATGTATTATTACAGAGAATATTCATTCTCATAAGGCTACCAACATATGCTCAAGTCCATCTTTTGCACTATTCTATCAAATTAGTTATGATGTGAAAGACGTAGTGGCAGTGGATACAAAATGAAGAATGTAGTTTTTACCCAAAAGGCTGCAATAAAATGAATGACAACATGAACACAAAATATCAAGACTGCAATGAGCATCTGGAACACGCGCCGCACATGTGACGGTCACCTTATTACTACCACGAGCTGCCTCCGCTGACGCAATTACTCTTATAAAGTTGAGTTTTGAAAGGTAGAAATAATAATCTTACGTCACACACACACACACACACACACACACACACACACACACACACACACACACACACACACACACACACACACACACACACACACACACAAACACAAACACACACACACACACCCACACCCACACCCACACCCACACCCACACCCACACACACACACACACACACACACACACCTTAACAAAAAATCGTACTTAACTGATAATTATCGTCTCACAATAGTACCAAGCTTTGTCGGTGATGTAAGAACGGGAAGCACCGAGTGGAAGAGAAACTCAAACTCAACAAAGTAATGACACATTATCCCATCCCACGAAGCAACGCATTGGCTTATTACATATACCCCGTATTATTACACTAAAAGGGGAAGCAAAAA
>JAXIVD010007347.1:0-7500 GCA_036785275.1 Cancer borealis
ATTCATTCATTCATTCATTTATTTATTCATCCATTCATTCATTCATTCATTTATTAATTCATCCGTTCATTCATTCATTCATTCATATTTTCATGTATCAGTATATCGACATTTCAATAAATCCATTAGTAAAAAAAATTAAATATCACACCAACGTTTAGTGCCACATAACAAGGTAATTAATTAAAACTAGTTAATTAATCTTCATATATACTACTATAAAAATAAAACCATACTTAATACTTCCCTATCCCTTCTATCACATCTTCCTCCGTTTTCATATTCCTTCTGTAATTCTCCATCTTCAATTTCCTTTATTTCTTCCCCTCTTCTTCCTTTATTCTTAGTCAGTGTGCAAGGTCGTTAATTTTAGTTGTATATCATTCCTCTCTTCATCTTGTTAATTTCTCTTCGTCTTCTTTCTGTCATTATTCATCCTTCCCTTCTCTACTCGGCTTCAATAAGTCTTGCGTCCTTCAATTTTACTCTTTTACACACACACACACACACACACACACACACACACACACACACACACACACACACACACACACACACACACACACACACACACACACACACACACACACACACACACACCATTCTTTTTTTTTTTGTCTGACCCTTCCTCTTTCGTTCTCTTATTTCTCTCTACTCTCTTTTCTTATTATATCTTTTTTTTTCTCTCTCAATATCCCTCTTTCTCTCGCTTTATTTATAACCATCTGCCTCCCCTCTATCCATCCTTCCTTCCTTCCTTCCTACCTTCCTTCGATCCACCTCCCCTCAACCCTCACCCTACCCTCTCTCCCTTCCCTCTCCTTCCTAGCCAGCCAGCCAGCCAGTCCTCCATGCCTCACCCACACCCACACCCACACCCTTACCCACACCCACACCCACTCCCACACCCACACCCACACCCACACCCTCCCAAATATTCCGAGTTAGCGAGCTGGCTTCATAGTTGATTTGCATACAAGATGATGGGGTCCACAACTCGCGGGAACAAAAGTCTTGGTGCTCGAAACTTCTAAATTCAGAGCAGACGAGACGACGAATTACCCAGGAAGCCTCGCCCTACAATTTTGGATTCCAGCTGAACCGTAGCCCGGGAGGTTGTCGCTGTTCGATAGTGTTCTTGGCACTGGTGGTGGTGGTGGTGGTGGAAATGATTTGATATATATATATTTTTTTTTATGTGGGGTATGTGTAATATTTTGGTGGTTGTTGCACTGTGATTTTTTGAAAGAGGGATAGATGAATAGTTTAATAGATGAATAGAACGAGATAAGTACAGACAGATAGACAGACAGACAGACAGACAGACAGACAGACAGATAGACAGACAGACAGACAGACAGCCAAACAGCCACAGACTACTACTACTCATGTAATATTCACACAGACAATGATTCGAAAAAATATAATTATTTCTTATATCCAAACTATTAACATCCTCTACGTTTCCTCCTCCTCTTCCTCCTCCTCTTCCTCCTTCTGTGTCTGCTTCAGGTGATGACTGTAGATGATATGGCACTCTTGCATCACCCTTTGGAGTGCTTACTGTACAGGAATCTAGTATATGTGACCAACAGTAGGGAGACAACTGGACTCTATGTAGGTTGTGTGGGATTCTAGCGTTGCTGTACTCCGCTGTTGTACTTTCCTGTGCTTGCCTCTCATTGTTTCCCTTGTCGTTGTTGTGTCCTGCTTTGTCGACTCGGTTTTTTTCTCTTTCTTTTTCTCTCTCTCTCTCTCTTAAACTTAAATATTCCCATAATCTCCACTTCGTAAGGTCAATCATTACCTGAACGTGTTAATTAGAAGGGATTATCAGTATATTAGTAACATCAAAACCTAAGGTGGATTGTTGTTCTTCTTTTGTCTGTCTTGCAATGGAGTCTTTTCACTTTTCACTAAATCTAAGAACAACTTTTACTAGTATATGATTTCTTGTTTTGTATTTTTCGCCGTTTCATATATTCATTTCAAAGTTATGGACCTCAATTTTATATTGTATAAAAAAAAAGTTTTGAATAAAAAAATAATAACAAACTCACCCGAACTTAGATGTACTTTTATTTATTTTCAATCCGCAAAGAACACAAATAAGTAGAAGTAGAGAGGAAAAAACACCACCACCACCACCACCATCACCACCACAAACATCACACACCACAAACACACTCCCTTGAAAGCATTGCCAAACACTACAACAATATCCCGAACCGAACCGCTTGAAGCCTAAATCATCTGCACTGTCTCGAATCTGGTGCCGAGAAGTGTATCCGGAGGTGATCACGAATTCTGGAAAAATGGATTTAATCGAATACTGTCGCCGGAAACAAAGAGGGAACAGGATCGAGCAAATTAGCAGCGCGCAAACCACCAGTTTAATAGAATAAATTAGAATGCGAAATAAGCCTGGGAACTTTCTCTCTCTCTCATTCTCTCTCTCTCTCTCTCCTCTCTCTCTCTCCTCTCTCTCTCCTTCTCTCTCTCTCTCTCTCTCTCTCTCTCTCTCTCTCTCTCTCTCTCTCTCTCTCTCTCTCTCTCTCTCTCTCTCTCTCTCTCTCTCTCTCTCTCTCTCTCTCTCTCTCTCTCTCTCTCTCTCTCTCTCTCTCTCTCTCTCTCTCTCTCTCTCTCTCTCTCTCTCTCTCTCTCTCTCTCTCTCTCTCTCTCTCTCTCTCTCTCTCTCTCTCTCTCTCTCTCTCTCTCTCTCTCTCTCTCTCTCTCTCTCTCTCTCTCTCTCTCCTCTCTCTCTCTCTCTCTCTCTCTCTCTCTCTTCTTCCTCTCTCTCTCTCTCTCTCTCTCTCTCTCTCTTCTCTCCTCTCTCTCTCTCTCTCTCTCTCTCTCTCTCTCTCTCTCTCTCTCTCTCTCTCTCTTCTCTCTCTCTCTCTCTCTCTCTCTCTCTCTCTCTCTCTCTCTCTCTCTCTCTCTCTCTCTCTCTCTCTCTCTCTCTCTCTCTCTCTCTCTCTCTCTCTCTCTCTCTCTCTCTTTGCTGTGTTACGTTTAGTTAATTTTCTCCTTATTCCTCTTCTTTCTCTCTCTTGCTATGTTTCTAATACAATGCTTTATTCAATTTATCTTATCATCCTTAATTCCTCTTATCTTCTTTTTCCTTCCATGACTGCATTTCTCCTCCTTCCTCCTCCTCCTCCTCCTCCTCTTCTTCATCTTCCTTCTCCTCTTCTTCGTGATATTTTTTCTCTGTTCAATGTCTTCCTTCCTCCTTGTCTCTTAACTTGAAATAATGGTGTTAAGGGAAAACTGTAACTTAATAAACCTAAACATAAACATAAGTACTTTTGTAGAAGGAAGGGAGGTTAGTTATCTGGTCAGTGTTGCGGAAAGTTTGTGTGTATGTAATTATATGTATGTATGTATGTGTATGTGTATGTATTTGCATAGATAAGGATATGGGAGGCTGTGTGCACTGTAGTGGCTTGGCTGACACACACACATACACACACACACACACACACACACACACACACACACACACACACACACACACACACACAGACACACAGACACACACACACACACACACACACACAGACACACACACACACACACACACACACAACACACACACACACACACACACACACACACACACACACACACATACACACACACACACACACACACACACACACACACACACACACACACACACACATACACACACACACACACACACACACACGTGAACCTTGCATTAACTCATTTTTCCTTCCAACCCTCATTAGGAAAACCGCAAAAATTGGCAACAGTGTAACAAGGATAATAGGGCAGTTCTCTTTCTCCCTCCTTCCTTCCTTCCTTCCTTCCTTCCTTCCTTCCTTCCTTCTTTCTTTCTTTCTTTCCTTCCTTCCTTCCTTCCTTCCTTCCTTCCTTCCTTCCTTCCTTCCTTCCTTCCTTCCTTCCTTCCTTCCTTTCTTTCTTTCTTCCTTTCTGTCTTCCTTTCTTCCTTCCTTGCTTTCTTCCTTCCTTCCTTCCTTCCTTCACCCATCCCCTTCTTTATCTTACTTATCTGCGTCTACACCGCTTCCTCTTTCACTTATATATTTTTATTTATATTCCTCCACTTTTTTGTATTACCTTATTTTATCTAACCATTTTTTTGTAGGTCTCCTTTTTTTTCTCTTTCTTATCTTTGTTTCATCTCTCTCCAAACCTTCTTCCTTAGCTCATTTTTTTTCCCTCAGTTTTCTCCATTTTTTCCCCTCCCCTTAGCTTCTCGTCTCTCCTAAGGGGGCCAATCTTGCCGGAGGAACAAATATTCTTCTCCCCTCTTACCTCCTCTCCCTTCCTCTCCTCTCCTTTTCTCCCCTCTCCCCCATCCTCTCCAGGGCTGAGCAGTCAAGGGGATTTTTCTTTTCTCCCCTGATTGTATTTTGAACCTTGTTGTATTGGGAATACGTTGGGATGAGGGAGAGAGAGGGAAGAGGGAAGGGAGAGAGAATGGAGTAGGAGGGAGTGATAGAGGGAGGGAGAGAGAGGTAGTAAGGAGACACAGAGGGATGATGAAGTGAAGTGAGGTTGCAGTGAGCGTGATAAGAGTAGTCATTAATGAGTATATAGTGAGTATATAGATGATGGTGATTGTAGTAGTGATGTATTTTGTGTACGTATAGAGTAGTGATGTATTTTGTGTACGTATAGAGTAGTGTATGTCAGTTGATATACATACAGTGCTGTGTGTTGAAGATGCAGTGTGGTGGTGTGGTGAAGACGCGGTGTAGCATGCTGTGTGTGTGTGTGTGTGTGTGCTGGTGTAAGGGTAACTGACGTAGATGTAATAACAGGCGGTGGTTGGGTTATGGTTTTGTGAGGGCGCGTTGTCCCAGTGGAGTGTGTGTGTGCGTGTGCGTGGCGGTGGGTGAGTGGTGGCACGCAGTGTGTGTGTGTGTGTGTGTGTGTGTGTGTTGTGTGTGTGTGTGTGTGTGTGTGTGTGTGTGTGTTTGTGTGTGTTTGTGGTGCGTGTGGTGTGCAGTGGGCTGGAGGCAGGTACACGGGATTCAGGTGGGCGGGAGCAAAATTGGTTGGGTGAGCTTGAGAACAGAAGGGTGAGTGGGCGTGGACTGAAGTGGGCGGCATGACCTGGAAACGAATGGGCGAGGTGGGGGAAGCTAGGAAACTGAAAATAAAAATGGGAATAACTACACACAGGAAGAGGAAATATGAAATAAAAGAGAAAACAGATGGATATTGACCAGAGGAGGAAGGGAGGGAGCGAGGACGCAGCTGGGGTGAATGGGCCACAAGCTTATATGGGTGTGAGGAATAAAACTTTGGAAGGGTTGAGTCACAGGTGGCAGGAAAGGCTGTATCAACACAGCTATTGACTCGGCCCGCCCAGGTGACGTCTGCCCACCTGGTTCTGGCGTGGTGGAGGTGGAGAGGCAGTGCTAGGGTGGAGAGAGTGGAGGCAAGGATAGTTGGGTGGTTAGGTGGTTCGGGGTGGTAGTGTCACTTCCCCCCTTCCCTCACTTCACCTCCCTTCCTTGTGAATCGATAAAACACACACTCTGGAAACTTTTACCTTGGTGGTCTTGGTGTTAGGATTGGTTCATGTTGTTTACCTTACGCAATTATCTTGTCACGGGTTACGCTTGTTATGCGTACGAGGTGTCAAAGTTGGTATTGGTATTAGTGCTATTAGTGTTTTATTAGTAATGTTGTAGTAGTAGTAATAGTAATAGTAGCAGTAGTAGTAGTAGTAGTAGTGGTAGTAGTAGTAGTGGGGAGCTCTATATACTGACTGTGGTAGTGGTTGTGGTGGAATTTATTATTTTTTTGGGGGGAGCAGGGTTCTACATTGGCAACTCAAAAAAAAAAAAGTTTAACCTACCACTGCCTACCAATAACTTTTTCAACACCTACCTTCCCTCACATCATTATCCTCGTTCCCATTGCAATGCTTACCTTCCTTACTCCTATCATATCCAGCATAACAAAAAAAGAAAACAAAACACATAGGCTTTCTATCTCTTCTGTCTTTTCTGTGTCGACTCTTTTATTTATTTTTTTCATATATATACAGAAGAGTACGAATATTTCCACATCCAGAATTTTGGAAATACAATACTTTCTCTGTGTTAGTGGCACTTCTATACGTCCATGTATTTCTTTCTCTTTTTATTTTATTTTAATATGTCTTTTTTACTTAATATTTCTCCTCGTCTCTTTCTTTCTTTCTCTTTATATATATATCTTTTCTACTAAACGTCTCTCCTCGTCTCTTTCTTCCTGCAAATAACATCAAATTACAGAAAAAATATATAGAAGTAAAAATGTGTCCAATAAAAAAACTCAACTTAACTCTGATACATAAAAAGTCGGATAATTAGAGGAGGAAAGGAAAAAAGCTATTCACATATTGAACTAATTTGAATGCATCACCTCACATTACCAAACATAAACAGATAAATTGGTCATTGGTTGGCTAAGCGTGGAAACCAGGCACATGAAAGCGATTTAAAGGTCAGGGTTGAATGACAGATAATTGAACGTCACACACGACTATGAAAAGGAAGAAACTTAAGTTAGAAAGGAAAGGTTTAAGTGTGTACAGGTGTGCAGGGCGGCGGCAGGTGTTGGGGAGAGAGAGAGAGAGAGAGAGAGAGAGAGAGAGAGAGAGAGAGAGAGAGAGAGAGAGAGAGAGAGAGAGAGAGAGAGAGAGAGAGAGAGAGAGAGAGAGAGAGAGTCTAATATTCATAGTGTTCACTGAAATGAGTGATGTCATTCTCCCTTCATAATCACTGAGTCAGAGTAACAGAGGGAGAAGAAGGGAGAAGAGGGGAGACAGGAGAGGGGAGAGGAGGCGAACAGTGTCTTTCAATGAGAGGACGATAGCAAAGTAGGGAGAAACGAAGGAGGGGAGAGAGGGGAGAGAGAGGTGAGGGGAGATATGAGAGAAGGGAAGGAAGGAAGGAAGGAAGATGGGACGGAGGGAGGGAGGGATATGATAGAGAATAATGGGATGAATTGGAAAATGACGGAGGGAAAGGTAGCGATAGAGAGAAAGATGAGAGAGAGAGAGAGAGAGAGAGAGAGAGAGAGAGAGAGAGAGAGAGAGAGAGAGAGAGAGAGAGAGAGAGAGAGAGAGAGAGAGAGAGAGAGAGAGAAGAAAAAATACCTAACAGCTCCATCGCCCCTCAGAGAGTCCCTTCTCGGCCTAAGCACGTGGAGATCCCTAAACATTTCCCTTGAAGCTCCCCTACTTTGATAACCTGTTCTCGTCCTCTTCCTCTTCCTCGTCCTCGTCCCCTCACACAACGAGGCCGCAAGGACGATGATGTGTACTCAGTAACCTTCTTTATGCTTCTGTGATCTAATGTGGAGGCCTCGCAACACCTGTCCTCGTCTCGGGTGGTAGAGGGAAAAATAATTATTTCTCTCTCTCTCTCTCTCTCTCTCTCTCTCTCTCTCTCTCTCTCTCTCTCTCTCTCTCTCTCTCTCTCTCTCTCTCTCTCTCTCTCTCTCTCTCTC
>JAXIVD010007347.1:10000-20413 GCA_036785275.1 Cancer borealis
TTTTTTTTTACACACACATACACACACAAAAAAAACAACTTGCATAGGGGTAAAGTAAGCAGGCAAGCAGGTAGTAGTAGATAGGCAGGTATAGGTAGGTAGGACCCGCTTGGTGTGTGGAAAAAAGTCCCATTATAATGTTTTGATGGATTCGTGACCGTCCAAGAGTTTTAATGAGCTGCCTAAGATTAACTCACGCGGGCAGGTGTGTGTGTGTGTGTGTGTGTGTGTGTGTGTGTGTGTGTGTGTGTGTGCGTGTGCGTGTGCGTGTGCGTGTGTATGTGTTTAAAATTAGGTCGTTTGTGAGGTAAACAGTGTCTTCCTTCCTTTCCTTCCTTCCTACATTCATTCCTTCCTTCTACAGTAACCACTATCCAGCTTTCCTTCTTCTAAACCTTTAACCTTCAATCCCTCTTTCTTTCCTTTCTGAAGAGTTAATCTTCTACTCATCGTTTACTCACCCACTCATCTTCCTCCATCATTCCCTTACCCTTTTCACATCCTCCCCTCACCCTCATCTCACCCTTTCCATATCCTCCCCTCACCCTCCTTTCCATTATCCCCTCATTCTCCATTCACTCCATATCATCTTCGCCTCACGCTCCACTCACCTTCTTCTCCCTCTTCATCATTCTCCCCTCACCCTTTATTCATCCTCTCCTCACCTTCCTCATCCTGCACTCTCTCTGCACTCAGCCTACTCAAGCTCACTACCTGCCTGCCATTCCCTGTCGTGTATCACCGGTGTTGAGGTGGTAGGCAAATTCCTCTCCTTCCCCTCTCCTTCCCCTCTCCTTCCCGTACCCAGCCGCCTAATTGGATGAGATTATTAAAGACTTTATTCATGTGGAGACAATATCCCCATGAATAACACGGGCGAGGGTTATCAAAGTGATTACGAAGGATAATGGCGAGGGCAGGCTAGCGGAAATGTGTCCCGCCTTCGTTCTCGTAAATTAATATTGGAAGCCTTGGAACCCGCGTGCATTACACTCTACGCGGGTGTTTGGTGCTGAGTTACGAGCGGCTGGAGTGTGTTCTTCTCGGTGCTGTGTCGTCTGGTGGTTAAAGTAGACGGGTGGTAAATTATAGCAGTGTTAAACAGCGTTCCGAGACGACAGGAGGAGGAGGAGGAGTAGGAGGAAGAGGAAGAGGATGGAGAGTAGAGCGACAGTGACATCCAGAGCCATCTGTTGCCGCCTCCGTAAATCACTTCATTGACGCCGCTGGCATGTAACGCCCAAAATCATTCTCTAATTCCACTTAAACAAAGGCTATAGACTAATGACTACTACTTACCTTCCGATTATCCACCATCCATAAACGAGACCTTTTTTTCACCTCATAACGGCCAAGGAAGTGGAAATTAAAAAGAAAATTGAAACGCGCCCATGGTAACTCAGGTCGACTGGGAAGTGGGCGTGGTAGACTCCGCCCTTTAATCTGCGTCCGAAGGCGAGCATGTGCGGAGTGTGTCTGAGGTACGGCCAGTGTGAATGATTATCGCGTTACCGCCTGCTTTGTCATGCTCGCGGCCTCGTCTTTATCGCAGGGATATAGGTCGGTGTAGGCGCGGTGTTTATAAGGCGATCGCTGAGAGTTAGCGACTACTCATTACAGATTGTTATTGTTATTATTGTTTTTATTACTATCATTATCATTATTGTTGTTTACTACTACTACTACTACTACTACTACTACTACTACTACTATTACTACTACTACTATTACTACTACTACTACTAGTTCTACTACTACTACTACTGCTATTACAACCTACATCACAATCACCACTACAGCCTTCATCACTTCTGTCATCAAAATAGTTATCATCATCACCGCTATTAATGATGAGAGGATTATGATGATATTTATGTTTTTTTTCTCTTTCTCACTGTAGAGAGCTGAAGGATAATGGTAATGAATGATAAGAATACTGAAATGTAAGAAATGTAACAAGTAATGCAACTGAAGTATGTTAGGCGGGAGGATGTTACAATGGAAGGATGGAAGACTGTATAATAGGAGGCGGGAAGACAATGATTTATAATGACGGGAAGATATAACTGGAACTGGAATGTTATCAATTATGTGGACGATGATCAATGGAAATCTTTTGCAATTGATGTATTTTTTTTCTTATATCTGAAGTTGTTTAAGTTTCTTATAAACTCTATTTGTTATTTGTCAACCTGATCTCATTCTTTGCACTTTATTATTATTGTATCGTTAGCGTAATCATTTTTATTATTTTTTTAGATGAGGCGTGACCGTCATTATTAATTTTGGAAATTTTATATTATCCATTAGTTAGTTTATTTGTTTGTTCTTCCCTCCCTCCCTCTCTTTACATAGGTCTCCAATAACCCTTTTTTCTTACCTCTACAAAGTCTACCAAAGCCTTTACTTTAGAGTTTTATCTTAGTACAACAATAACATGAGTCATATATCAGGTGTTCAAGTTGGATGATAAGCTTATGTCTCGTTACATACTGTTATTTCCTTATCTTATAGTTTCCACGTCATTTGTCTTCATGGTCGTGTTATCACTTTTTAATCTTACATACTTTATTATTTGTTTATTATAATGACGTGATGTGGTTGCTTCCTCACGTTTTTATGCTAATATAGATATGTAGGTGAAAAAATATGAGTCCAACTGATTCCATATTTGCATTCATTGTATTGTGATGGAAATGTTTGCATGAAGACGCGTTCTTTGTTTAAACTTGCCTTCTTTTCAAGGGGGAAGCTTTAATTTTAGGTTATGTTTAAGTAATACTGTGTTCAGCAAGGTTTTAATCTCAATCTCAAAATGGTGTTGTTGGTGCTCAGGTGATCACAGTAATAACTCGACATTAACAGTGTATACTCGCGTGACTCTTCCCTATCTCTGACTCATTATGGCGCCGTTTTTGTACCTACGTGTGTTATTATGACTGAAACAATCAATTTCCCTTTCCACATGTGTCACGGACCGCCACCTGCCCTGCACCGGGTGAGTGTTGGTTGCATGTTTTTGGTGGGCCTTTGTGTGCGGGTCTCGCCTTGCCTGGGTCGTGGCTGGACCTTCTACCTGCCATGCACAAGAGTAAAATCTTTAAAAACGTAGACTAATTTCCACTTTTAGCTCCTTAATGATTTATCGTCGAAAATGGGTTGGGTTCCTGATGTAATGTTGACTTGAGGGACGAAAAATTTCTCTTAAAATTCCGAATGGTTGACAGACTTTGGAGATATTTGCTGTGTGCCTCGTGGGTTGCAGACATTCTCGGGGCCATCCATTCACTGGTGGAGGTGTGGCAGGGGCAGCGCCGCCCTCTGTACCTCAGAAGGGAATGTACAGGACTAAAATGTTGTTCTGCAGGGCGTGTAGTGGTCAGAGACAGCACAACACTAAGCTTCGCGCTGTATAATACAGAACTCCTTTACTCGATACAATAGATTTCCAATACATATTATTTTCCCTTTGAGTGTGAAAATGAAATGTCAAGGCAGCAGCCCGCTCATGAAGCCGTGTTTTAGGGGCGAGGCAGGAACAGGATTTTTATGTGGGTGAGCAAATTAAGAATCACACTCGCCTCCTGGAAGCGAAATGAAAGTGTCTGCGAGGAAACAAGCGACAGATGGGCTACACGTTTTTAGTTTTTCCACCACGACCTTTGACGTGTGTGTGTGTGTGTGTGTGTGTGTGTGTGTGTGTGTGTGCGTGTGCGTGTGCGTGTGTGCGTGTGCGTGTGCGTGTGTGTTACTTCGAGTGTAGTGCATCAGGGAACACATACATACAGCGTACAGGGGAGGCTTGAGGTCCATCTACTTTCCGGTTTTGTAATATTACACTGTTAATGATCACTTGTTTTGATTCCCCAAGATAATGTTAGAGAAAAAAACATGCTTGGTCTATATGTTTGAGGCTGTTCTCCCGGTAAGCTTCCCACTCTGGAATTAATTACTTGTTTGCCTCGAGTAGACTTATAATTCCTTTTTTGTTTGCAGTCGATATGTCCGTGAAATAAATAATAATAAATGTAATTTTCTCTTTGTTCCATTTGTTTCGTAATGAAAGTAACTAACAATTTCGTGGTTATACGTAAAGCTGTTTGTGACTCGAAATATTTCCTGTTGCACTTCGTATTTGGTCTTAGTAGACTTTTATGTTAATTTATTCCTGGAAAAAAAGTACTTGAACGAAGCAGCCAAATAACCTCACAGGCTTTCTTCCTTATCTGAGTTTGAAGTTTGAAGGTTGTTGAACACTTGGTGATTATCAACTAACCTTCGATTTTTTGTTTGCTCGATAATGTTAACCATTCTATGTACTGTAAACTGCTGCCACACACTTCCCTTTACTGTGTATATTCCCAGCGTTTTTCCCCCACGTTTACCATAATACATCTCATTACTCAAACTGTTTTACGCCATCTATGAGGAAGTTGTGGAAGCTCTCACGTATGAGGTGTGCTTAAGGCGAAGCATAACTATCTTCTTACTCACTTAATATATTTCTAGTCTATCCAACTGCCTTGCCTATAATATTCTTTGCTAAGTTAATCCTAAATGGCATCAGATCTCATATATATTTCATAAGTTAAAATCTGTAGTGTTTGTAAGACTAATGATGAGGGTTTGCCAATGACTATGTTCCTCTATATTCCTTTATGTTCATGTTCATTAAACATTACATCAACTAAGTCATGTCAGTTGATTTGAGGCGCGAGGAGCTTCGATAACAACTGATACATGTCTTGATCAGCTAACGAAGCAAGTTGTTCATGTTAGTTTTGAGAGAAAATTGTTAGTTTCGATTTGGAGGGAATCGTAAAATTATTTATATAGCATATCCAAACTGGATTAAAACTTTGATGATGTGAAGAAGCAGTGATGTGGAGAGAGTATTAGATGAAAAGAAAACTTGATTATATACATTTTCATACTACTTGTAATAGCACTTGGACTGGGGGCGTGTGGGAGAGTGTGGGAGGGCAAGGGCGTGAATGGTGTTTGCGGCCGTGAGTGTGTCAGGAAAACTGCTACAACCACCTCTGTTTTTAGTACCACCAATTATTAATTTACTGACAAAAACATGGCGAGAACACGATGCCTTCCACCTGCTATATAGGCGACGACTAACCTTTGAATAACGAAGGTTCATGGGTTAGGTAAATCAACAGATGTGTTTCCCCCAAAATAGGTCCTTTTTTCCGGGGATGTTGAATTCAATATGATGAATGGATGTTTTTTCATTATGTATATATAATAATTTACACTGATGTATTTAATAGCGAAAAAATATATATAACGTAGCATATTATGAAGATAAAAGGATATTATTTTGTTGTAAATATAACTTTGATCAATCTAAATAATAATAATAATAATAATAATAATAATAATAATAATAACAATAATAACAATATGGAATTTGAATTACAATACTAATTTCAAACAACAGACAGACGACTGAGTATAATGGTAGGAGGAATAAAAGGAAAAAGAGAAGGA
Organism: Cancer borealis; assembly: GCA_036785275.1. Lineage (NCBI taxonomy): Eukaryota > Metazoa > Arthropoda > Malacostraca > Decapoda > Cancridae > Cancer > Cancer borealis. Next base: position 15,503 of record JAXIVD010007347.1, read on the forward strand.
AAATCATCATAATCATCTTTGCCTTTTCCTACATACGGCGAGGCGGCATCCAAAGAACAAAAATAAATAAGGAAAAATATAAGTAAATAAGAAAATATAGAAGACAATACAAAACATAACACACTCTAACGTTTTACTTACTTTCACACATTTCACTTGAATATTTTTTTTATATCTATTATCTAACTATTCATTATACACTTAACTTTCAACTATTAATCTATCTATCTATCTATCTATCTATTTGCTTTGAACATCCACTATCGTATGACTTTTTCACAATCACCACCACCACCACCACCACCACCACCACCACCACCACCACCACCACCACCACCACCACCGCCGCCAACAAAGAGTACAATATTCATCTGGTCGTCACAAAAGCGGCCTCGTATCATTATCACAACACTCGCAGCCAAACACTTTTATGTCAGCAATAGTCGCGTCCAACTGGGGATATTCTGCACACCGATGTTCAAATGTTTTCTGTTGTAGGAGTAAAGTATATTGGAGAGAGAGAGAGAGAGAGAGAGAGAGAGAGAGAGAGAGAGAGAGAGAGAGAGAGAGAGAGAGAGAGAGAGAGAGAGAGAGAGAGAGAGAGAGAGAGAGAGAGAGAGAATATTTACGTATCCGTCCTCACAATTTCATGGACACTCGCAGCCTGGCATAACGGGGAAGGGGGGAGGAAAAACATGCACAGTTTGGGACAAAGTCTCTAACGCGGAAACAATGCCTCGTTTTGCATACCCCAAGGAAAATTACCACACCCTCACCCCCAACATCCCCCTCCCCCAACACACACACACACACACACACACACACACACACACACACACACACACACACACACACACACACACACACACACACACACACACAAAACCACAGTCAAGCCACCACCCTTACCGAGTCGACCAGTGCAAGTTAGAGAGGGAAGGAGGGCGGGAAGGAGAGAGGGAGGGAGGGAGGTACGTGTTATCTTTCAGTGATCTTGTTATTTTTATAGGTCGTGGGGCTGGACTCTATTATTACAGTCTTATAACTCGGTGCCATGAGGGGGTGGGGGAGGGAGAGTAAAGGAGGGAGACAGGGAGAGGAAAGGATGAGGAATTAATGGGTCCATGAAGGAGGACGTGGAAGAGAATAGCTGAAGAATGGAACCAGATACACAGTGAAGGGAATGAAGGAAGGAAAGAAGGAAGGAAGGAAGGAAGGAAGGATGGAAGGAAGAAAGGAAGGAAACAAGAGGAACATCAGCAAATAGACAGCAAGAAAGCAAGCAATAGGTAGCCTGGAGGAAAGTTAGGAAGGGAAGGGAAAGAAAAAGGAGATGCATAGAAAGAGGAAAGCACAGAATTAGGAACCGAGGAAAGAGAGAGGGTAGAGGGGATAGGAGGAGGAAAGATAGTGATGCAAGACTAAAGAAAGAGAGAGAGAGAAAGAGAGAGGAGGGAGGGAGGGAAGGGAGAGAGGGAATTTAAACGCTCACACCTGACATAATTATAGGCCAGGTGTGGTAATGAGCGCATGTCGCCACCTCACTCTCAAAGCTCCGTTTTCTTTAGCACTTCACGGACGCTGGAAGGACGACCAGCAAGTGCTTGGCGGCGGTGGTGGTAGTGGTGGTGGTGGTGGTGGTGGTGGTGGTGGTGGTGGTGGTGGTGGAAGTTGTGGTGGTGGTGGTCCTCCCTCCCCCATACCCCCAACCCTTCCTTCACCTCCATCTACGTTAATGTAAACCTAAGTGTAGAGATAACGCTGGAAATGTTCATTTAGGCTAGATATTTTTTCCTTTTTCTTTCTCTCTCTCTCTCTCTCTCTCTCTCTCTCTCTCTCTCTCTCTCTCTCTCTCTCTCTCTCTCTCTCTCTCTCTCTCTCTCTCTCTCTCTCTCTCTCTCTCTCTCTCTCTCTCTCTCTCTCTCGCCTTATCTCTCTTGCAGCGCACCTTGATTGGGTTGTTTCTGTCATGGGTACACGAGGCAGCCTGGCGATGCAGATAGCAAGTGTTAATCTGATCGTGTTTGGAGATAAGAAACTGGAGTGAGAGAGGCGGTGGTGGTGGTGGTGGTGGTGGTGGTGGTGGTGGTGGTGGTGGTGGTGGTGGGGAAGTTAAGGATTAAAAGGGGTATGAAGACAGCTTGGGGAAGGGAGGGGAGGATGAGGAAGAATCTGAAGGGAAGTGGTGGTGGTGGTGGTGATGGTGGAAGAGGTAGTGGATTTAAGAGTTAGACGGAGGATGAGACAGCAGTTGAGGAAGGAAGAGAGGATGAGGAAGGTGTAGGAGGAGGAGGAGGAGGAGGAAGAGAAGATGAGGAAAGCACAAGAGGAAGGAGAAGAACGGAGGAGAGGGAAGTCGGTGCTACTTTGTTTTTTTTATCTACAAGGAAAAAGTATTTATATCGTTTGATATTATATTAATCAGGAAAATAAGGCCAGATTCGTGTTCAGCATGACCGAAAACCTTATTGTACCAATTTTCATGAGATTCGGAGGTATAAATATTTACATGAAATTTTGTAGGGTAACACCCTTAGAATTTTTTAGATAAATCACATATTTTGAAATAACTCGAAATGTATGGGATTTACGCAAAAAACATATAGAATATAAAAGAAAGAGCAGAAGACGTTCGTCCTAATGAGCTATTATATAATTTAATTGGAATGTAATTATAGATGTAGGAGTGTAAAGTATTATGCATTAATTTCTTTCATAAAAATTTAATTTTCTCCATAGGTATTTGAGTAATTGAAAAGATGATGATTATATGAGATATATATCATCAATCTCCATAACTAAACTTCTATACAATTTTCCTGTAGGACTAATATATACGTAGTAAAATGGGAAAACCTTTTTCGACCTCAATTCTGATGGAATTTACGGGCCACAAAATGAAAAATCCAAATATTATAGGAATTACAAAAATAGTTCCAGATTCGTGATCAGCATGCTCTAGAACCATTAGATACCAATTTTCATGACCTAACCTAACCTAACTAACATTTCCCACCCATTTGACTTCTTGGCAGAAATCATGTTATTTTGAATAACTCGAAAAGTATGAGGTTTACGTCAAAAATGTATAGAATAGTACAGAACAGTGAGTGCAAATGAATGTGGAATAAGCGGTAAATTCACAACAATTTGCAAGGGAATTGAATGGACGATGTGTATGTTGTACTAAGTGATGGATTAACCAGGTGATTCATGTATTTATAAGCGAGGGGAAGAGAGAGGAGGAAGGGAGAGAGGAGAACTAGGGAGTGTGAGATGTTAGGAATGCTTTCAAGGGAGGTGTAGGGAGGGAGTAGATGGAGAGGGTCAGAGGAGGTGAGGGGCCAAATGAGGGAGTGAGGAGGTGAGGGAGGTGAGGGAGGGAGGGGAGAGGAAGGGCGGGAAGGTGAAGGGCTTGGCGTAAAGGTTATCATGGCAGGTATCTTGGCTATCATCATTTATTTTTGTGAATAATGAAGATTCCTTGCCTTTTGAAGTGTGTAGCGAGGAAGAGTGATGACAGGGTGGGGAAAAAATAAATACATCACCTGTCGAGATGCTGTTGCACCTTTAATTATAAGCATCAAAGAATATAAATCCATAAATATAAACAACAGCAGCAGCAGCAGCAGCAGCAGCAGCAATAGTAGTAGAAATAGTATTAATAGTAGTAGTCATGTCAGAGAAGAGAGAGAGAGAGAGAGAGAGAGAGAGAGAGAGAGAGAGAGAGAGGGAGAGAGGGAGAGAATCGTGCGTTGAGTCTCTCGTCCGTTTCAGTCACCAAAGCGTTGTCGATGATTAGGAAATTACCTGCAAAGTTTATTTCTCGTCTACCGCGATTTGTATCCATAAGTGTCAAAAGAGTGTCAGAGGGCGGGGCGGCTGGAGCAAGGGACGGCAGGAGGCTAAAGGGAGGGGGAGGAGGAGGAGGAGGAGGAGGAGGAGGAGGAGGAGGAGGAGGAGGAGGAGGAGGAGGAGGAGGAGGAGGAGGAGGAGGAGGGGGGAATTGACCTTGATGAAAACTTGCTAATATCAAAATAAAATATACCAATCGTTTAGAAGTGAACCCAAGCTTTTTGCACTTGTCCTAGAGTAGTGTTTTCCTCCTCCTCCTCCTCCTCCTCCTCCTCCTCCTCTGCCTCCTCCTCCTCCTCCTCCTTCATCCTCGTTATCTTTCCTTCTCTCCCTTTTATGGATTTCTTATTATATCGTCTTTTTCGTCCTTGTCTCTTCACCTCATATCAAACTTTACAAAGATTATTTTTTTCATTCCATCTGTTACTTATTCTCTTTCTGTATTGTCTTCATTCTTATAACATTGCTTCTTCTTTCTTAACTCCCTCTTCTGTTGCCTTCATGATCCTCCTCCTCTTCCTCCTCCTCATCTTCCTTCTCCGTCCTCCGTCCGTCCGTCCTTCCTTCCTTCCCTCTCTGGACACATGCATAATTTAGGGAGTCTAAGCAGCTGTCTCCAAAACCTTAGGGAGTATATATTTTCTTCCCTCTTTCTTCCCTTTTCCATTTATTCTTCCTCTCTCTTAACTTAACTTTTCCACGGGGGGCTGGATGGCTTTAAAATCTCCTTCTCTCCTTCCTCTATCTGGGTTTTTTCTTCCTCTCTCCCTTCTCCTCCTTCTTCCACATTATTTCAGGACGTGTATAGTAAAAAAAAAAATATAGCTTTTCTAGTAAAGTTGAGGACATGTAGTTTAAATCCGGGTTGTGTCCACCTAAGAAGAATTAAATACTCTTAATCCTCCTTAGTCAGTTTCCTTATTCCCTTCCTTCTCCTCCTCCTCCTCCTCCTCCTCCTCCTCCTCCTCCTCCTCCTCCTCCTCCTCAACGTAACCCCATCACCACTATCCCTAGAGTAACAGTACCTGGTGATGGTGGTGGTCGTAGTGGTGGTGG
>JAXIVD010007348.1:5000-15000 GCA_036785275.1 Cancer borealis
AGAGAGAGAGAGAGCGAGAGCGAGAGCGAGAGAGAGAGAGAGAGCGAGGGAGAGAGAGAGAGAGAGAGAGAGAGAGAGAGAGAGAGAGAGAGAGAGAGAGAAAGAGAAGGAGAGAGAGAGAGAGAGAGAGAGAGAGTGTGAGAGAGAGAGAGAAACAGAGACAGAGACAGAGACAGAGAGAGAGAGAGAGAGAGAGAGAGAGAGAACGGGAATGATATATTTACTGATTCTAAGACCATAATTCCCTGCCCTAATCGCCCTCTGCCACCGCCTCCCCTCTTCCTATAGTCCTGGGTTTCAACCCTCCCCCGCCCATTCCTCCATTTCTCTGCCGACCATCACCCTTGCCTTGCTGCTCATGGATGCTCGTGGGTTGGTCCTGTGTTTCCAATGGGATGTTTTTTTCTATGTCATGATCCTATTGCTTGATTGAGACTTTATGAATGGTTGGCCTCCGCCCGTTAGTAGCGCAGGTTACAATCTTTTAAGTGACGCCTCGTTTCTTGTTGAGAGGTTCATGCTACTCGCAGAAGCTTCTCGTTGCATTTCACGTTGCAGTCCCAGTGGCGGATAGTGTTGATGGCAGCATATGGGTGATCTTTGGCCATTCGGAGGTTTTTCAAAGAAAAGTGGCTACCCCATGCTGGGACACGAACTCCGGACTCTGAGCTGGTCTGCCCGCACGCTAGCTACTTGGTCGCCGCCTCGGTTCAATGATAATGAGGAAGATAGCAAAAATGGAAAAAAATTGGAATTTATTTTCCCAAATACTATTAGTTATGATTGTTATTATCATTATTATTATCAATATTATTACTATCATCATTTAAATTATTACTATTATTATCATTACTATTATTATCATTATTATTATCATTATTATTATTATTATTATCGTTACTATTATCATTTTTACTATTGTTACTATTATGATAATTACTATCATTATCAATATTATTTTTATTATTATTATTAATTTTATTATTGTCATTATCATTATTATTATAATTATTATTATTACTATTATCATCATCATTATCATGATTATCATTCTTTATTTTCTCTTTTCTTTTTTCTTCGTCTTCTACTTCTTATTATTATTATCATTATTATTATAATAATTATTATCATTATTAATATTATTATTATTACTATTATTATTATCATTATTATCATTATTATTAGTTGTAGTAGTAGTAGTAATAGTTGTTGTTGTAGTAGTAGTAGTAGTAGTAGTAGTAGTAGTAGTAGTAAATAGTAGATAAGTAGTAGTAATATGGTTGGATGCCACAGTCAGTGGCGACCAGAGTTGGGGCTACTGACCTCCAATTCGTGGAATCCTCGTCTATTTCATAAATACACATGGGTTGGAGGTATCTGTAGTAGTAGTAGTTGAAAAAAAAAAGTAGCAGTAGTAGTAGTAGTAGTTGTTACGGGGCGTATGAAACGAGACGTAGGTGCCAACTTTACTTGTGAACAAAGTACAGTACAGAGTGCTGGGGAGCAGGTGTAGAACAGAGGCTGGTCTGGAGGCGCGACTGGAACTGCCTCCCTGGTAACCTCGCTGACCTGTTGTCAACTCCGATGAAGCAAGGTGTCGGAGCCTCGGAGCTGTTGGCGGGCCTAACGAGCGGTGGGCCTAACAAGCCAACACTCCGTACATCTCCCTCCGGGGGGGGGGGGGAAGAAATATTACAGGCCGAGGCGGTCCGGACACTTACGTATACGAGTACCTCGGCGCCGTATAGGTGACGCTGGTGATGAGAACCGCACCCTGCGTTGATTAGCTACTTGCGGCGCGGCCTCGGGTTCATCTGACGGCGAAGCTGGCGGCGTTACTGGGCGAGGTCGTAGGTAACGGCGATTCCTCCAGAATACTCTCCCACTCGGAACCTTCACATGGTAATCGCGGTGTTTACCGATGCCAACTACCATTCCTAACTTGTTCCACCGGCCAGTCTTGTGGTCTTGTATGCGTACAGGGATACCAATACGTAGTGGTGGTAAAGCACGGGAGGAACGGTTGTGGTACCACTCCTTCCTCTCCCTCTCCGCAGACATCTTTGCATCGCACTCCTCATCCGCCGTCTGCCACTCAGGAGCGAAGGCACGCCTGTGTGCAGGTACTGTGGTCCTTAAAGGACGCCCAAATAGTACCTGGGCTGGGGAGCGGCCGTCAGGTCGTGGTGTGTTTCGGAGCTCCATCAAGCCACGGTCGAAAGCCTCGTCGTCGTCGCCCCTTGCTGTGGAGACTTTTGCGATGAGATGCTTGGTTTTCTTAACGAAAGCTTCTGCGTATCCGTTAGATTGGGATATCTGAGGGAAGACAGAATGTGATTAATACCCCATCTCTTCACAAAGGACCTGAAGGCAGAGTTGGAGAACTGGGGCCCTCCGTCAGTTCGAAGCCGGACTGGCACGCACACGTCCTTAAAAATACCGCGCAGAAGCTTCAGTGTAGTTCGTGATGTTGCTTCTCGACCGTACTCTGCAATACACAGCCATCCGGAGAGACGATCAGCATATATCAAGTAGTCCTTACCGACGTACGTAAATAGATCTGTTGAAGCGTCCTCGAAGGGACGCGATGGCAGAGGATCCGAGAGTAGCGGCTCCTTGGACTGTGACGGCAGCATCTCCTGACATGCATCACAACCGCGGGTCGTGTTGGTGATGTCGCTATTGATGCCGGGCCACCACACCGTTTGACGAGCTCGCCTTTTAGTTGCTTCTACGCCTCGGTGGGAGTCATGTAGCCTGGAAAGGACGTGACGCCTGAGTGAAATAGGGATAACCAGCCGTGACCCATACAACACCAGGCCATCCTCCTTAGATAGGTTCTCGCGCACTTTCCAGTAGTCACACAAAGAAGGCGGTAGATCTTGACGGTTCACTGGGAAACCTAAGGAGACATTATCAATGAGGAGCTGGTACACGTTATCCCTACTTGAAGCCTCTCTTGTGTCATTAATGACAGGGTCTGCGTAGGGGTCTGAGATGGGCTCAGAAACTTCACAAACTTTGGCCAATATGCACGTACGAACATGATGAGCAACATCACACTCGTCCGCTATATATGCATGTGTCAGTAATGCAACGGGGGCACGAGAAAGAGCGTCTGGGAGTGTGTGCTCCTTACCTTTACGCCAAGTAGTAGTAAAGACGTACGGGGCAGTCTTCTCTTTTAGCCGCTGTATACGAGGGTTGTCTATTGCGTCCAGCGTGCGGTTGTCGAGGATGAGAACGAGCGGCTTGTGATCAACCACCAGTTCAAAGGTAGGGAGGCCAAGCAGGTACATGCGGCACTTTTTCATAGCCAACACGACAGCAAGTAACTCCAGTTCCACTACGGCATACCTAGTCTCTGCATCGGTCAGGAATCTTGACCCACATTGCACTAATCTCCATGGCGCTGCAGTAGTGCGTAACCAAGTCCGGTTAGACGAGAGGCGTCCGTCTATAACATTGTGGGAAGAGAGGGGGAGTACGGGAGGCGAAGAGAGGGCCTTCTTCACTGCTTCGAAAGACATCTGGTGGGCTGGAGTCCAGACAAATTCCTTTTTGGGGCTGAGAAGATCTCGTAGTGATTCAGCTGCATTAGCGACCTCGGTAGAAAAATCAGCAAGTTGGTTAACAATACCAAAATAAGAGCGAAGTTCACGCAAGTTCACAGGAACAGTAAAGTCGCCTACAGCTTGAACTTTAGCTGGATCGACACTTACACCATCCTTGGAGATGTTGTAACCACAGAAGCGGGTGGTTGCTCCTCGTAGGTCTTGCTCCAAACAAGCAGATCATCAACGACCTTAGTGCAACCCTCGACTCTCTCCAGTGCATTGTCGACGCGCCTGCAAAAATCGTCACCTGTAGAGACAAACCCCATCGGTCCCCTTAAAAGCTTGCATTTTCCCCAGGGCGTGATAAAGGTGATTAAAGCTTGGGACTCCTCCTGCAAAGGGATTTGCCAGTAACCCCACATGGCATCGAGTGTAGAAAAATATTGAGAGCCGTGAGTTACCTGCATTGCTGCGGAGCGTGGTGACGGCGACGGATAAGCCGGACGAAGCACCTGCTGTACTGGTTAAGCTTCGACAAATCCACAGTGATTCTGACACCACCCGACCGTTTCTGGGCCACAACCATGGGGTGACACCTTTCAGACACCTCATCACCTACCGGCTTTATGATGTCCTGTTCTACCATACTGTCCAGCATGGCTTTAGTGTCTGCCTTCCATGCTAGCGGAATACTGTTGGGTGTGTGTCGAGCGAAGGGCTCCGCGTTAAGTCGAAGATGGATCCGCATCGGGGTTCCCGTCATGGTGGAGAGCCTTTCACCGCTGTCGAAGTCTCCTGGATCCACCAGCACATCCGAGAACTCCTCCAAGAGAGCGTACTGTGGAGCGTACTGCAGAAATCTGTTTGGGATAATCGTCAGGAATGAGGCGTAAATGACGAGAATCATACCATGACAGAAGAGCGTCGTCAACTCTACGAAACACACTGATGACAGTGTCAACAGAAGCCTCTCCGAGTGTAAGCGTAGCGTTGAACGAACCAACGGGGCTCAGGCGGCTTCTGTTAGCTGCTAACACTTCATCCTGGCAGTCTGAAGGGTCACTTTCGCTGAGGCCAAGACGGCGAAGCTGACTCAAACCAATCAAGTTAGCCTCAGCACCTGTGTCAGGAGTAAAGTGTAATTTAACTCTGCCAGCTGCCGGAATGTCTGAACTGGTAACCCCGACGAAAATTTTAGGTGCGCGATGTTACGGCACGGTGAGTTTAACATCTCTAATCCGAAGGTTGTGAGCTGCACGGGCACCAGAGGGGTGGGACTGGGTGTGCTTACCTTCATTACCATGCTGTCGAGTGGCTTTCTTGTGACACACATAGCTGTAATGTCCTGTGATGCCGCAGGCATCACAACGCTTGCCCCACGCCTTACAATACTTCTGACGTCCATGTGGATGAGGTTCACCTCCACATCCCTAGCACTTTGCGTTGCCCTCCTTCTGGCGGTGGCGTGATGCACTACGATACATCTGCATCCTGCTTGCAGCTCTCCCGATGGTCCCGCGGGTACTTGTGAGTTCAGTCTCTGTATGGACAGCAGACTCTTCACTGCGACACAACCGTAAGGCCTCAGGTAAGTCGAGGGAGGATCAATCGCGAGGATCAATTCGGCGAAGATTTTGGTCGGTCACGCCAGAGGTAATGCGGGTCACCAACCTGTCGTCCAGGCAAGCACTGCACAGCTCCGCGTCGTCAGCAAGTTCCTTTAGGGAGACAAAAAACTCATCAAACAACTCACCGTCTTGCTGTCGGCGCTCCTCAAACTTCACACGCCTCAGGGCGATGTTCCGCTGACGCTGAAAGTGCACGTGAAGTGTTCGAGGACCCTCTTCACTGGTATCGTGTCGTCATCCTCCGAGATTCCGACAGCGTGTGCCAGTGTTCCGTGCATCTCCGGGGTGAGGCAGGACCGGAAGTGTGCCAGCTGGGTTCGTAGTGGCTGCTCCTGAAGCTGCAGAAGTTCCTCATAGTCCGCCCAAGCACTGCGCCATATCTTGAACTCGCGCAGCGACACGCTGGGAGAGAGCATGTGTGGTGCCTGGACTTGAGGGCAGCTGACGTGGCGACGTGGTGCAGGTATCGGTGCTCCCTCACTAGTCACTCCGGCGCTCGTAGCACCTTCAGTAGTAGGCAACACACGCAACAGGAGCTCCTGCATCGTCCTGCGATCTTCTGCTGCTTGTTCCTGTTGCCTTTCCAATAACGATGACAGCTTATCTACCACCTGCGCCGTGAACAATTCCGCTGGAGATTCCTGTGTCTCCTGGCGGCCAGCTGCTTGGCTTCTCGTTTCCATCTTGATGCGTGCTGCCCCTTGTCGCTAGGATCCTACTCACTGCGCCATGTTACGGGGCGTAGGAAACGAGACGTAGGTGCCAACTTTACTTGTGAATAAAGTACAGTACAGAGTGCTGGGAAGCAGGTGTAGAACAGAGACTGGTCTGTAGGCGCGACTGGAACTGCCTCCCTGGTAACATTGCTGACCTGTTGTCAACTCCGATGAAGCAAGGTGTCGAAGCCTCGGAGCTGTTGGCGGGCCTAACGAGCGGCGGGCCTAACAAGCCAACACTCCGTACAGTAGTAGTAGTAGTAGTAGTAGTAGTAGTAGTAATAGTAGTAGTAGTAGTAGTAGTAGTAGTAGTAGTAGTAGTAGTAGTAAAGTCGTAGTAGTAGTAGTAGTAGTAGTAGTAGTAGTAGTAGTAGTAGTAATATAATTATTATTATTATCATTAACATTATGATTATTACTGTTTCTATCACAATATTTAGAGAAAAGGTTTTATCACACTGAAAGTCAACGTTCTTAATTTACTGTAAAAAGCTTATTGTTACCTCCGCTATTCTCTCTAACCATTACAAAAATGGAGAACAAAGTTCTGTAAAGTTATCCTTGTGCTGGAAAGTTATCAATGTCGACAAAACCTTTTTGGAATCACTCAGTAATGACAATTGTTTACTTCACATTACAAGTAAATCCGTTATAACTGGATCATTATGATGCATTAATGCACAATAAACTAAGAATTTATCCAAAGAAACTCCGACACACCTACACCTACACACACACACACACACACACACACACACACACACACACACACACACACACACACACACACACACCTGTCGTCCTTATAAAATGAAGCAAGCAGGTTAGTGCTGAATTGGGCTTGAAGGTGTTGCATTGAATGGTAAATATGCTTCTGATGGATAGACGTTGATTAAATGTTGCTAGAAAGACTTTTATATACTATCTTGCAAGTCTGACTTAAGACAGAAAAAATAAAATGCGGCGTTGTGACGAGTGAAGCAACGCGAGTAGTGATGGGCAGCTCTTGAAAAAACGGGAAGAAGACGGAAGAAGGGAACAAGTGTCATGATAGTAGTCGGATGAATCTCCTGGTGAAGTTATAACGATATTGCTTTTTAAAGGTGGCCTCGAGTGTCGCTTATAAAGTAAAAAACGGATAGCGAAGAAAAGTTGTAACCTATAATGACATTCTGCGGCATTAAAGCTGTTGAATACATCCCAGTGCTCAGTGGTGTGGAAACATTATGAATCAGGGGCAATTTTCTTTATTGCTGGTGAAAAGTAGTACTGAGTAGTGCGTACAGTTCTGGTCACCTTACTACAGTAAAAACATTAATAAATTGAATAATATTCAATGCAAAATAGACTGCGAAATAAACCATTCGACGAACGTTTTAAAGAACTTAATCTATTTTCTCTTACGAAACGCAGATTGAGAAGAGACCTAACAGTATTCAAAAATTTCAAAGGGCTCACAAATTTGAAGTAACTACTACCACCCTCCATACACGACACAGATAGCCCCGAGTGAGCGGTCAAGCATCACCCGGCTTCAAAGTAATTGGCAAACGCTTTATAACTAACAAAGCTAAGTACTTTATCTTCAATCGAGTCGTAAGTATATGGAATGGACTGCCCTCAAACGTTCGTTGTCAACTCGAACACAATAGAAACTTTAAAAAATCGTCTCGACAAATATCTTAAATGTAGTCCCCGGTTGGCAATGTTCGTTTCGGAATAACTTAAACGTTTCAGTAGCTAGGAGGCTTCCGATCGTAGTATTGTCATCATATCACCAGCTAGTTCTTAACTACATACTACCTCCCTACACGACACACATAGCCCCGAGTGAACGGTCACCAGTACTACTCAAGACCTGTGACGGGCTGAGGACAGGTAAATGCCCTAATAGTTTGTGACCATCTTCAGGATTTAAGGTACTCCAGGGGTCACTGCTACAGGGGGTGACTTTAGTGTTCGGCTTCCTGTAAAATAAGTACACTTCCACAGTGGATTGTACGGAGCTGGGATCTGATTGACTGCTGTCGTCCTAAAAATGTGCCAGGCAAAGCTACCACACCACCCTAAATCTTCCTCACTGTGTCTATACCTACACTATGATATACTATGCCAACACGCACAGATAGTCCTGAGTTAACGGTCATCACTACTACTCTCGACCTGTGACGGGCTGTGGATACCCTAAGGTTCTGGTAGCTGGTGACCACTTTCGGGATTGAAAGTACCAGGGGTCCCCGCTACAAGAGATGACGATAGTACACAGCGTCCTGCATAGGAAAATGCACTACACAGTGGATTGAACGAAGCTGGGGTCTGATTGTCTACTGTCTTCCTTAATTAAAAGCGCCAGGCGAGGACGCCGCACCACCCCTAGTCATCTACAATGTGCTCACACCTACACTATACACATATCACATAACCATGAAAGCACATAGTCACACTTTCCTCTACAAATAAAAAGTAGATGTAGATAATATCTCCTTTTCACACTTTCCTCATAAATTCCATGTAGTTTTTCTATACTACATGGTATAACTTTTTTTTCCTGCCAGCATCGGCTGGAAGGATGGATGGGCTGGGAGGAGCCTTCCACAGTACTATCCTTTTTCTAATTGAAGTAATTACTGTAGAGTAGTTATATCAAACAGCCTTCGCAAGGACTCTAGAGTCTGTTGCTGTCTGTACTCCCTTGTATTCCCTAGTAAAAGAGGGAAACGAAGTAACAGTAATGATTCAAATATTCATAAAACTTCTAGGAATAAGATGGTCAAGCTACAAACGAAGAGGGTGATGAATAAGTAGGTAGATGTTGAGAGTGTTCATGGTGTTCACAGGAGTAATGATCACTACTTACCTTAGATTCCCATCAACATTTTTCCAGGAGATATGTAATGGATATAATTTATTTATTTTTTGCCAATATACTCTCGAAGATTATCATCTGAGTAACAGCTTTGACGACGTTAAATAGCAAATAACCATGCAAGCCAAGTGAGGGAAAATTATAATACAATATACCTATTTCAAGGAATATATAAACCCATAGTTGAACAGTTAAGGGTCGAGAGTGACTGAAGCATCATTTACAGCCATCAGCAGGATCAAGTGAAAGGGCAGGAAAGGGATCATTCAGAGATAAAGTTGAAGTGTAAGACTGCTGCAGCTTGGTCGGCGGCGACGTCACTCAGTCCTTTTTAGGGGTAGACGGTATTTGTGTTAAGCGCTATTGGAAACGTTGATACCGGAACATCGGTTGGCATATCTGTTCACTTTGGCAAAAAACAATGAAGGAGCGAGGCCTCACTCTTGTGTATGTACTTGGCATTCCTGCAGATTGAAAACAACACCTGCATAATAAACATCCCTGGAACGCTCGCAATAAACCGTGTCAAACAAACTCTTTGATACAAAGTTTTTTCTCTCGAAAAGTTGAGTTGGTCAGAATTAGCCAGTTCGCAGTCAGCATCTTGATACCAGACAGCGCCAGATTTTGTAATTTTTGCCGGAAAATAAATACTCTTTGGAGCAAGTTTTACAAACTTACATAGGTGTATTGTTGCACATTAATGCGTCTGAAATTTAAGTAAATTAATCTCAAGATGTCTGACGGCATATGACATCGTTTGAGCCTCTATTCATAATTTCAGATGATATTCTTAAAACAGCTTATATTTGTATCAAGGCAAGCAATTTGTCATTTTCTACTGACCTCAATGGGCGTATACCTATACATACTTTTATTTGAATGTACCAAACAATAGGCAAATCCATGTAATGTATAGAAAATAAAATTTTGTGTCGCAGACTTAATTTTTTCCAGTACGATAACTATATCCTCGGCTACTGGCGGCAAGCAACAACAACAACAACAACAGGCTACTCAGAGCAACTCCTGATGGCATTGTCAGTTGCAAATGCTGTGGCAAGGGTTTATAAGAAGTAAAATGCTCCCATAGTGATATATACCAGTCTTCCTAACGGCGCTTACTTTACTACGTCGTACGTCTGCCAGCGGTATTTTATTTTTTTATTTCACTGATTACCTTCGTATATAGGACGTGACAGTGATTTCCAATATTTTTTAACACTCAGATAA
>JAXIVD010007349.1:5000-7500 GCA_036785275.1 Cancer borealis
CACACACACACACACACGAGGAGGTAGTGAGGCTTGGCGCGCTGGTTCCCTCGGGGCGTGACGCGTGAGGTGCCGTGAGCGAGGGCAGGCAAGAGGCAGTAGGCAGGAGGCGGGCAGGTAGGCGGGAGGCGGGCAGGTAGGCAGGAGGGCATAAGGGTGGCGGAGTGCGTGCCCGGGGCGTGGGGGATGAAGGTCCTGCCTCAAACACTTTCCCGTCACGATTTGCTCACCACATCCCAGCAGCGAGACAGGCACACGCACGCTATATGGGAAGCTGCCTATACATAACATGCTATCACAACCACCATTACCATCACCATCATCACCGTCACCATCAGACCGCAAATACCAGTTTCAGCTTTTTCTTTATTATTATTATTTTTAAGGCTTTTAGTAATTGAATATGATTTTTTTGGGAAAGGATAAAGCAGTGAATGATTTGTGAAGGAGAATCATTTTGCCGTTTTGAAGAATATGAATAAAATATAAATGTATTATTATTCTAGTGTACTGAAAAAAAATATATATTCAAGCGATGAAATATAAGTTTAAGGTCACATTCTTGCATTCGTTTCTCAGGCTTCGTGTTCTGGTAAGCCACTTTTATGAATTACTGGCAATAACTTGAGCTGTAAAACTGGAATCTGAATGCAAATATTCTTTCCTTTTTATTCAAGTTTATGAAAAATTTTATACAGAAGGTTGCGGACAGGAGTGTGTGTGTGTGTGTGTGTGTGTGTGTGTGTGTGTGTGTGTGTGTGTGTGTGTGTGTGTGTGTGTGTGTGTGTGTGTGTGTGTGACCTTGATAGATTTAATCATAACTAAGTCTTTTCATTTCGTATTTGGATGTTTTGAAGTGATGTCGTGATTGTGCAATTATAGTCTTTGTCCTCAGGTTCAGGTTCACGAACTTTTAAGGCCTTGACTTCAACCTCACGTGTGTGTGTGTGTGTGTGTGTGTGTGTGTGTGTGTGTGTGTGTCATAAAGATAAGACAGTAAATACATATAGTTCTGTCTCGAAATAGCTTTACCTTCTAAAAGACAGCGTGAATTACGTCTATATTAATCAAAAACAACTTAGAATCAACGCAACAATAGGACGCAGAACAATAATAATAAAATATACCACATAATGCATCATTTTCTCCTCGTCAGAGAAACCAAACAAAACCTGTAAAAAAAATTAAACCATAAACGACACAACAAACAGACGATGCGGCTCAACAAACACAACAATCAGAGATAGGCACAAAAAAAAAAAACAAGAGACAAGAAGACAATAGCAGTAAGTACACGTCACCAGGAAACAGGAAGGAGGAGAAGAAAAGACCCCTGGGGAGGATGAGGAGTGATTATGACGCTACAGGTGATGGGGCAAGTGGAAGGGGGTTTGCACGCGTCAACGGCTTCCCTCAATACCTCATAAGCGGGGAGAGAAGAGAATCTGGGCGATGGTGCGGCAGGAAAAGTAGTTCAGGTGATGGTGGTGGTGATGCTGGTGGTGGTGGTGTCGTTGTTGTCAGGGTGAGGTGACCCGGACGTGCCTCTACTTACCCCGCTGCCTCCCGCTGAGCACTATACAAGGGCGGGGAGGGTGATAGCTAGGTGAGGTGATGGTGGTGGTGGTGGTGGTGGTGAAGGATCTGTGAAGTGGTTGATCTCTTAGTGAAATTCGTGGTGGGGGGAGCGGGTGAAGTAGGTTAGAAGTAGGTATGTGTTTTGGGAGACGGGAAACCAACTGTCTTAATTATTGTCTGTGTTTTAAAAGTAATATTGAAAAGTATTATCATCACTTTTTTCCGTTTATTTGTTTTGCTGTCAGCTCAATGACTATGAATTTTCAAGTAATGGATTCACTACAATGCCAAAAGATGTGCGTGATAAAACGTGTTATATGCTTTGAATTGAATGTGATGGCGGAGGCGTGGGAACTTTGAGATAACCAGAAGGGAGAGTCTTATTCAAAAGCCTGGAAATTACCTGGAGCGGGAAGGAAGGAAGGGAGGGAGGAAGGCGCGCGTGTATATAATCACATTCAGGCTTTGTAATGCTTTCCTCTGAGTCTTCCTTGAGAGAGTGAGCTTCAGGAAATCCCAAGAAACTACAAACAAAACAAAAAACCACTCTGGTGGTCCTCACGCACTGGCTTTTCCAGAATGTCACCATCGGGTATAACTGTTTGCTGTTTACAAAGTCTTAACGCCAAACAAGGGGGTGGACGAAGGGTCTGAGGGTCCGTCCAGTCCTGGCAGCCTCGCCCACACTGGCCTCGTGTCCGACACTCAATAAAGCTTTCCCTTGAGCTGGTCACGTGTTTACCATGCAGAGACCCACGAACTGTCAGCCAATGTGTGTGATTATATTAGAAGTTTCCGTTATTTATATTGTTTGTGAATAGTAAGGAAGGAAATTGTGGAGTGTGTTGGGGCGAGGAGTGATGAGTGTGTCCTCTGTGTGCGTTACCTGTTCGTGGGACACACTAAGGGTCAGTATGTGCTC
>JAXIVD010007349.1:12500-15000 GCA_036785275.1 Cancer borealis
CTTGGCTTGAACGAAAGAAAGAAAAAACACAATAACAACAACAACAACAACCCAGAAATGCCATTCTTGGAAAGTGAAATTAAAAAAAGATAAGAGAAATTTACGAAGCACTACATGTAGAATAGTAATAGATTCATCCCAAGGGCGCCGTCGTAGCCAGAGAGAGGCCTATTTAAGGGAGGCGGGCAACGTAAAAGGAAACGTTACCTGAATATAATCATCATCCTCTCGGGGGCCTCTCAAGACCTTTCCGCCATGCAAATAATTCTTAATCTTCCTCTGAAACTCACGCTCTCAGGTCACTTGCTTACTGGAGGCTATCCCGCCCCTCCCCACCCTCCCCATCAAGCCCTCGTGCGCGGCCCTGATGCGATCACCGTCACAACTATGGATTTACATCAACAGGCCGGGGATGAGAGGATGTAAGAGTGACAAAACAGGTTCCCAATCCCTGAGAGAGAGAGAGAGAGAGAGAGAGAGAGAGAGAGAGAGAGAGAGAGAGAGAGAGAGAAGAGAGAGAGAGGTGAAAGACAACATTGAGGCATAGCAGAAGAGGCATGACGTGAGAATGTCCTTTGTGGTAGTAGCCCCGCCGAGTGCCCAGTCTTGCCCACCTGCTGCTGCTGCCCAGGCCTGCCATCTTGTAGGTAGTGGTAGGCGAGGGGCACCACCCACTGCTGCCAACCCTTCCGGAACGCTAGACACGGATGCCCTTGAAAATCATACCCGGTTCCTGCTGGCGGGGCGGTGGCCTTGATACCGCCGTGCATGGGGTCCGGAGATAACAACAATGATAAGGGAGACATAGAAGGAGGCAGTGGGAGGCAGGAGGATGATGGGCACGTGAGGTATGAGTGAGGTGGTGAAAGGTGATCGTGGTAGTACGTCACCTGGCTATACCTGGCCCGGCCCCTGAGTTACGGCGGGTGTCTCAGGGACGTTTGGGTGGCGTGTTGAGGCGAAGAGGGACGCTGTGACTGACTGATAGGGTGATGGTGCCTGGGGGAGATGAGAGAGAGAAAGGGGGATGAAGGGATATTGGGTGATGTGGAGAGAGAATGGAAGTGAGTGGATGGGTCCTTCTATACCACTTATCTCCACCCACACCAAGACTCCACCACTACCTACCTATCTACCACCACCACCACCACCATCTAGTGAGGCCGCCCCCCTTTCAAGAGCTTAGCGGTACCCCGGCTGGTGCTGTGGGAAGGAACCCTGTGTGTGTGTGTGTGTGTGTGTGTGTGTGTGTGTGTGTGTGTGTGTGTGTCAGCGGTGAGAGTTGCAGAGAGAAATTACCCATCAGTCTTTCCTCTTAAAGGTCTTGTTACTACTACCACCACCACCACCACCACCACCACCACCACCACCACCACCACCACCACCACCACCACCACCACCACCACCACCACCAACACCACCACCATCACCACCTCCTTCATCATCATTACCAACAATAACATTAACAATTCTAACGTCCACTTCACTCATGTCATCACCATTTCCTTCATCACCAAACCGCACCTTACCTCCATTCCACCTCCTCACACTCCTCTTCCCTCCCTTCCCTCTCTCCCTTCATACTTCTCCCTCCGTCCTCTTCCCTTCTCTCTATCGCTCCTTTCTTTTCCTTTTCTCCATGACTATAAAGGCGTCACTCCCCCTTCCCTTCACAAATATTACGTCACATCTAAAACATTAATGTACAGTTTCACTCCTTATGTTCTTTCTTCTTCTTTTTTCCTCCCTTCTCTTCTTCTTCTATCAGTAGCAAACACACACACACACACACACACACACACACACACACACACACACACACACACACACACAACACACACAGGTGGCTCCTTCACTCCGCCATCACGTCGCCCGCCTCTGCAGGAAAGGAATCAACAAGTGACATGGGCAGCAGCGGCAGTACAATAGCCGTTCTGTCGTTCCGCTGTACCTTGGCCGCGCCCTTTCAATGCCATTCCTTCATACATATTCAGTACTCATAAAGTCATCTGCAGAACACCTCGCGACTCGGTAAAATGCTGTCTGGTGCTGTCTTTCCTGGTTTGCGTATGTCTGTTTGTAAGATGAATGATAACCGCGTGTTCTGTTCCGCAAATAAAAACAAAAACAAAACAAGTGAACAGCGTCTCATTCCACTAGGACTCCGTAACCTCTGTTTTCTGTTTTGGATTTACACTATTATGGTTTTGCAATGGTTAGAGTTTTTATTTTCTATCTTTATTTTTTTTTTACAGTGATTTAGTTATATTCTGCGTGAGTACTTTCTTTGTGTGTGTTTTTTGTTTTGTAAATGAGGTACGAAGTTTTATATTAATTCTGTTTTCTCTTTTTCTATTGTCAGGAAGTAAGACAAGTAGTACTCTATTGTGTTTCGTTTTTTATAATTTTCTGTTATCAAGTGAGTTATAAACAGTTAACGTGATGCATCGTATTAGGAAACGCCCCTTGTCTTTCTCCGCTTGTAATTTGTTCCAGTGTT